>JAVTVY010020033.1:0-83358 GCA_036873755.1 Hanleya hanleyi | reverse complement strand
GTACATATAATGTCACACAGTAATATCAACTATCAGCACTACACTTGACTGGCACAGGACCCTACAACATATAATAGTACATATAATGTGACTAACAGTAATATCCACTATCAGCACTACACTTGACTGGCACAGGACCCTACTAGTACATATAATGTCACTAACAGTAATATCCACTATCAGCACTACACTTGACTGGCACAGGACCCTACAACATATAATAGTACATATAATGTGACTAACAGTAATATCCACTATCAGCACTACACTTGACTGCCACAGGACCCTACAACATATAACAGTACATATAATGTGACTAACAGTAATATCCACTATCAGCACTACACTTGACTGGCACAGGACCCTACAACATATAACAGTACATATACATGTAATGTGACTAACAGTAATATCCACTATCAGCACTATACTTGACTGGCACAGGACCCTACAACATATAACAGTACATATAATGTGACTAACAGTAATATCCACTATCAGCACTACACTTGACTGGCACAGGACCCTACAACATATAATAGTACATATAATGTGACTAACAGTAATATCCACTATCAGCACTACACTTGACTGGCACAGGACCCTACAACATATAACAGTACATATAATGTGACTAACAGTAATATCCACTATCAGCACTACACTTGACTGGCACAGGACCCTACAACATATAATAGTACATATAATGTGACTAACAGTAATATCCACTATCAGCACTATACTTGACTGGCACAGGACCCTACAACTTATAACAGTACATATAATGTCACTAACAGTAATATCCACTATCAGCACTACACTTGACTGGCACAGGACCCTACAACATATAACAGTACATATAATGTCACTTAGCCATCCATTTGACTGGCACAGGACCCTACAACATATAATAGTACATATAATGTCTCTAACAGTAATATCCACTATCAGCACTATACTTGACTGGCACAGGACCCTACAACATATAATAGTACATATAATGTCACTATAACAGTAATACCAACTATCAGCACTACACTTGACTGGCACAGGACCCTACAACATATAATAGTACATATAATGTCACTAACAGTAATATCAACTATCAGCACTACACTTGACTGGCACAGGACCGTACAACATATAACAGTACATATAATGTCACTAACAGTAATATCAACTATCAACACTACACTTGACTGGCACAGGACCGTACAACATATAACAGTACATATAATGTCACTAACAGTAATATCAACTATCAGCACTACACTTGATTGGCACAGGACCGTACAACATATAACAGTACATATAATGTCACTAACAGTAATATCAACTATCAGCACTATACTTGACTGGCACAGGACCCTACAACATATAACAGTACATATAATGTCACTAACAGTAATATCCACTATCAGCACTACACTTGACTGGCACAGGACCCTACAACATATAACAGTACATATAATGTCACTAACAGTAATATCAACTATCAGCACTACAGACCCATGTAAGAAGAACTGTGTAGCCAAGCATATTCTTGACTAAGGAGGTCGTTTATTTAGTTAATGAGCACATAAATTCGGCAAGAGAAATATGTTTTTGTCTATACAAAGAGGGTAAAAGTTGAGCAGGATGAATTCAAGCTTTTCCGTATAAATCTTACTTCATAGCCGGACATCACAATGTGAAGCATGGCTCTCTGTGAGCTTTGTCCATAAATTTTAGGGTAACTTATTTTGTTTCTCCGTGTGCTTCAATGTGGAGCAATATCTCTAATGAGTGATATCTGACCTGTTTCAACTTATACTTGCTGAACTATTTGTTAAGATAATTGTCCTTTCTTCATATAATACGATTGGGCCTATAACTGATGCATAAGTATTTACTTTCTTTATCATGTTTATACCAGTTATCACTGATTAAAACAGGTCTTTAAAATGAAGAATTTACTCACAGTGGATCATGTCTCATTACACAAAGTCAATCTATTGTTTGAGGGTTTTATCGGAAAGCCTGGATTGTCACTGATCAGGAATGTGATTCAGGTCTGATAATACACACAATCTAAATATTAAACATTTAAAAACAATGTTTCTATTTGTTACCAAATCAAACCTGTTTCAATTCTATGCCATTAATCTCCGTCAGGAAGATGATACAACGTAGAAAACGGAAGTTAAAACTAAAAGTTAGCTCCCCTAGCGGAGAGTTGTCCGCCCCTAGGAGAGCTCTCCCATCTATTCCAGCAGGATTACTATAAAGGCTCTGCAGCAGCCATTACTCACCCTCTATTCTCAATATAATTACCGAGACCTGTAGTGTTTAAGGCCGGCATGAGGGGACGGAGGGAGGGTCCATTAAATTGAAACAGGTTTGATTTGGTAACAAATAGAAACATTGTTTTTAAATGTTTAATATTTGTAGCCCAAATCGTAAACCTGTTTCAATTCTATGCCACAGTACCAACATATGGAGGCGGGAATCTCGGCCTCGTGGTAACTCCTAGTAGACTAGTAATCGCTGGAACGACACAAACATGGGTATACATTTGAGACATTATTACTCATCAAGTTAACCCTGGTCTCAGACTCATAGGGTAATTGAAGGAATTGATACAGTTTTACTTATCTGAGTGTCTCCATCCATGTAATTGTGCTTGTGATGTGGTACACATTTCCACCAAGTCGCAGGAAACCCGGGCACTCTAGGCAACAAGAAGGTCCTCTTGGTAGACTCTGTATGACTAGGGTGGAATCATGACTCAGCCGTTGCATACAGGGAGATCCTTGATCCAACCGTAAGTAAAGGGAATGGTGGTGCCCAAAACTTGGAAGGTATCAAGTCCACACCACTCTCAGACCGCAAGCTTCTTGAGACAACTCACCATATCTAGGAGTGATGAAATTAGATGCGTTGGAATTGCCAGCTTGCTCCCTGGGTGAGCCGCGCTCTCTTCAACTCTCTGTACTTTCTTCACTACTGTTGACACTAGGCCAGGAGCGGGTGTCTTGTGAGTTGAGGCACAGGAGACCCAGCTGAGACATCTAGAAGGAAGTCAGTTTCTGAAGAACAGAAGCAAATTTCAGTTAGGAGTGAACCCTATCCTGGTGTTAGGCCTTCATTGGTGATTATAGAATCCACGGCCGGTCAACTGACTTATTTCTACCTTCTGAGATGCCTCTTATCATATAATATATGTAATAATAATAATATGACTGAGATGAGATGAGGTGAGATGATACAGCAAGATGGCTGTCTTGCTGCGATGGTGACCATTTTGCCGCCCCCCCCTTCTTTTTCTGAAATTACTCACAACGTGCTGGGTAGCCACAGTGGCCCAAGCGTGGTCACACTATTGATTGCACTGTCATATCCCTCAGACAGATATTAGTGAACGTGGAGTTAATTGTTCAGGCACAAGACAGGACAATGTCATGAAGGGGTCAGTTCTTCCATACATGCCATGACGCAGCGATGGCACGAATCACATTAGAAGAAGCAGAAGATAGTAGTGGGGCGTCAATGGTATATCTACCTTCTGCCAATTGATGAGACTATTATATGGTCTTCTTCAACTATGCGGCTAAGTCAAGCCTTGCTGATAGGCGAAGGGACAGAGTAACCGTAGCCGAGAGCCGCGAATGGATCGGCACGAGTAAGATAGTGGCGGATGGCTCGAACAGGACATAGCAGAAGATCGTCCTCGAGTCCATGTACAAAGTCTGACAACGCAGGAATGGTGTACGACGTTGAGCGCACGGACCTGAACGAACAGACTCATTTTGGCGATAAAATCAGGAATGGGCCGAAAAGAAATGCAGGACCGATCCGCTGTCCAGGTCATAGAAGATCTTTCAAGAGCATGAAGTATAGACAGTCTGGACGCCAAATCAAACGCCGCCACGACGGCCGTCTTATAAGACACAGTTTTTATAGACGCGGACTCTAAGGGTTCAAAAGGTGGTATAATCAGAGCACACAGAACCACACCGATATCCCATTTCGGTAACAGTTGGCGAGTACAACGCGACTGTAATGCGAAGGCGTGAATAAGAGGAGAGATATTATCGTTAAGGCTAATGTCGGAACCCAAGGTAAGACGTAACACCCTATTCAATTCATGCCAGCAGATCGACAGCCTTCCATGGTGCTAATATGAAACTCCCTATCCTGGTGAAGGTGAAGGATGAAGTCAATTACGAGGGGAATAGAGTCGGGAACGATCACGTCCTCGGCACCAGGACAAATATAGGAACGTAGTGAGTAAGATCCTACATATAATAAACAACCTTAAGGTTGATGACAGAACCATAATGTCAAAGTCTAACCATTGGTGTAACGGTTAATATAGGAATAAAGTACTTGATGGAGAAAGTCAGAAGAACTGTCCCACAAGTACACCACGAAGACATTGTGTTGATCAAGCACAATCCTAAGGTAACTGGATGTCAACATAATGTTAGTGTGATAAAGTCAACATGGCTCTGTGTTAACACTGTGCTGAATTCAATTAAAGGCGACTAGTCCGTCATTCACAATCCCGCCGTCGTCCTCAGAGAATATCCATGTCCATAATCCAAAGACCTATTCCATATAACAGTATTTAACCAAATACTGCTGATTCCAATACAATTTTGATATTCTGAACTCCAGACTGGAAACAGCAAGGTCTGGACAGAACTCTCTTCGTAGAGTAAAGACGAACCTAAGTAAATCACATTGTGAAAAACCCGAGAGGAATTGATACAAGTGGAAAGTTGACGCCAAACGAACGGACTTCCCCTCCACCGGCGATCGACGATGGAGAATCAAAGGAAGTGCCGATGAATGGATATAAAATATGCAACTCGCAAATGAAGAAATGACGTGACAAACGGCGTTATTGCACAGGCGTATGAGAGACACATGACGGTGTAATGAACATGTCGTCAAGATGTAATGGGAAAGCGTAATGTGAAAAATGCGAGAAACGTTGTATATGATAAACAACGTAGTGATTTCCTCATTCACAACAACTTAATGTATATACATGCTCATCATAGAGCAGGATACAACTTATAAAAGCACACGACGTAACGGAAGGGCGTTGCAACAGTAACCCCGAAGTCGATTATAATAATTTCCCTTCTCTTTAAACGCAGTAGAGATGAACATATTAAATGTTTGTAGCGTTAATCACCAAATGTAAGCTCAATGAGATAAATGGGATTATGGATCTTTGTGTCAGTGAACATAAATAATGTATCAATGAACATGGTTACATTATGACCTCTCCCGATGTAATTTGTCTCCTGTACATGAGATTCAGTACTGGAGTTTTATATGGAGAGAATATAAAACATTTACAACAATGTTACTATTAATAACCAAATAGTCACACAACCGACATCCAGAACAAAGATTTTCCAGGTAACCAAGAAAGATCCTTAAAGAATTTTAAATTCCCGAAGAGAGGAAATACATTTAAGTCTCTCGCCGGCAGGAAAGTGAGGTTATTCAAAATTTATAATTCGAAATGACCTAGCACGAGAAGAACACTGTACCGGTAATACATACCTGGTAGAAAGAAACCATAGAAGACTTCAAGACTCACGTGTCACTAGGCTTGATCCTTGGCCGGCCAAAACCTTCCCACTCACGCTAGTAATTTTAAATTTTCTCATATGGAAGAAATTAAAATTAGTGCATAACTCCATCTGAATTATAAGCGTAATACAGTATACAGATGGAACCAACATGGTGTGAAATAAAACAAGCAATGTAATAATCAGACAATTGTGTTTCAAGAAAATCACACTTTCACATAGTGGGTGAATAGGTTTACTCACTCACGTAAACCAGCATAAGTGGGTGAATAGGTTTACTCACTCACGTAAACCAGCACGTGATCTCATTGTTGTTCGACACACCCTTAATTACATAAAGAGATCAGTAAAGAAGCTCATTAAGATGCGACACAGGGTCGAAGTAAATAGGATTGAGTTGTGGTTACGTAACACAAACGCAACAATCATGCTTCATATTCATGTCAGTATGAAAGACATAAAACCTCTGTCAGGACTCTCTTGAATACAGGATATCAAATATCCCGAAATATATAACAAGAGATTACATTTTGGTAGGACCAAGGTGAACCAACCAAAACTGCAAGTCCGAACAGACACAACAACAACAACATGAAAATTTGACGGCTGCAAACAAAGTATCAGATCTCTCCGGCGGGAAGAAACGAAAAACCCCCGCCGATGAGGATACTATTTACAACCCTACTTGAGATATACACAAACTCAATGCATAAAATTCATGAATCAACGAAACCAAACCTGATCGTTTATTGTAGAGATCACCATCGGCCTTCAAATCTCAGCACTAAAAGGCAGACTTACAGAAATGCCGGGACTAAGTACGAATCTGTCACCAATTGAGCAATAAAAACGAGGTCGCGAGAGCCCGTAAAAACCCACACCAAACACAGCGGGTCGAACTCATTGTTCGTGTGAAGACGTGATATTGAATACACATTGTCTCCATCACGCCGGACTGTGTTATCAGATAAGCCCGAGATTAATATTGACTTTAGAAAATATATCGGGTAATAATTTCAAGATATAAGAATTTTGAAAACTCCGACAAGAGCCAATTTATTTCGCGACGTACGTCCGAAGACAATAAACACATGGCAGATGGAAAAACAGACCATGTGAAGTCTACAAATTTGCCCAAACAAAATTTTGACAAGACAGAAATGTGAAAGAAAAATTATCCCCAAAATATTAATTTAATCACCATCGAACCATTGACAAAAATGACATAGGTGAGACAACATACGGCGAGGAAGTATTCCTTCGTCTGACATTTAATACGAGGATTATTCGAAGTAGACGGCATATCCGGCAGCAACGCTAAAAGCGCATCCAAATTATCCGAAAACCATCATTGACGTATGTTCCTAACTTTACACTGAAGAAAAAGGAATCACAGATGAACTCGACGAGACCGGTGTAGGAAAAACGTCGAGTCGAAGTACGAGAACGGCATACCGGAGGACGGAAGGGCCGAAAAATAGAACTAGAATTCCCGGTCTAATTCTCACCGATTCCGTAAGCAGTATGCACTATTTTAATAAGCAATAATCGTCGACAGATTGGATATTTAACGATGGAAATTGATTGAAATATCAAACATTTATAAACCATGTTTCTATCTGTTACCAAGTCAACCTGTCTCAATCCACCATTATATCAGTTTGACCTCATACCTGATAATAGTCTAGTTGAGAATATTTGATGAGATGAAAATAATGGTTTGTCTTTTAGATCATCACTTGTGACCATCCTCGTCAATGTGAATACTTTCAGTATATTTCCAATACAAATTAAACATTTATAAACAATGTTTCTATTTGTCACCCCAACTCAATCCTAATTGAAGTCCCGTAACATGTCATTTCGCTATTATAGAATCGCTGATTCATCGATAAACGAAACCGCAAGAGCAATTTTGACACTCAATGGTAGGTCTGAATAACCCACCATAAAACGAGAAACGAATTTAGAACTGCGAACAGACAAGACACGTTTATTCCGTTTAGGTAACGGAGTGTGAAAACAAAAAGACAAAGGAGAGGTCGAGCATGATATGCGAACCCACTGCATTTCATTGTCCGACGAGAACAATGGATTGCTAAGGCACGACAGGTTAGAGAAGTCTTTGTCGTAGACAAAGGAACCGGTTTGACTGCATACATAGCCAAACCTAGACATGTAGGCTGTCTAACTAGACGTAGAACCTTCCCGCTAGTATATTTATAGAGGCGGGCGAGTTCTGATTACTAAGACAATGGGAAACATTTATATAATTGCAACGTAACTTCGATAGCATTCAGGTCAATTACAAGCAATTCCCAACAGACGTCTGTCGACTTCCGAAAGAAACGGGTCGCCAGACGCCTGCAAAGGTAAGCCCGACTAGCCTGGGCGAAATTTCCCCATGCTAACGGGTCTCTAATATACACTCGGCGAACTTCGCCGATAACACAACTCTTTACAAGAAAACCAAACCGTGTGGGCGTCCAAACTGGACCACCATTTCACACACGAATTACATGCATTAGATATCGGAATCTCAGACATAACTAATGAAAGAATTTCCGACAATAATGAAAGAATTTCCGACAAGAAATAACACAAGTCAAAACCGATAAGGATACTGAGGGTCGTTACAACAACAACCCAGGTTGTATAAACACTTCCTTCCTGATGTGTACTGGTCGAGGTACAACAGAGAATAGAGGATGAGTAATGGCTGCTGCAGAGCCTTTATAGTAATCCTGCTGGAATAGATGGGAGAGCTCTCCTAGGGGCGGACAACTCTCCGCTAGGGGAGCTAACTTTTAGTTTTAACTTCCGTTTTCTACGTTGTATCATCTTCCTGACGGAGATTAATGGCATAGAATTGAAACAGGTTTACGATTTGGGCTACAAATGGATATATTTGGAATATGGTCAGCCAGTCCACATAGTCTCCTTCACCTGGATAAGTTCTTGACCTATGACCTCAGACAATATGGGCAGATTGAAGTCACAGAATGGTTGTGGTTCAATTCCTGCTGACAGCTGATTTAATCTCCACCTGAAAAATCAGGAACAGGTACGATAATAATAGTGTTAGTGTGTGCGAGTGACTTACATCTCCCTTCTTGTGATACTCCTCACTACGGTAACAGTCCTTAGCCAGACCAAAGTCACAGATCTTCACAATGTTGTCCTCTCCTATCAAAATGTTACGAGCTGCCAGATCACGGTGAATATACTGTGGAGTATAAACAAATGATTCTGTAATATCAACAATTCAAGCTTGAAATAAGCACCAGACATTTGTAATACACCCCATGAAAATTAGAATTAGATGGCCCTCTTTCTATGAAGAAATGATGGGTTATAAGGTGTATGTACCATATCCTTGGATGGAGGTGATAGGTTAATGTCTTCTGTCTTTTTTTCAAATAAATGTGATCTGGCAATATCCATTTTCATGATATTTATTATTACACATTACGAGTCAATGTAAGACAAGATTGCACAACTGATGTACAATTCAAGTCCTGAATGGACCACTTTATTTAGTATCGTTCATCATAGTCAGTTCTCAAGAGCTTGTGCAAGTCTCATTTGTTTACCATATATATTAATTATTACAGAACTGAAATCAACATTTCCACATGAAGCAATTCTGAAATTACATGTACAGCCTCTTTTATGTTGTGGGTAAAGGTTCAGCCACAAAGAATATACAGAAGAACATTTCTCTATCTATCAGATAACAATAAATAGATAATAAATTACATACCTTTCTCGATGCCAGGTACTCCATGCCACGTGCTATCTGAAATGCAAAACAGACCAGATTCTTTGTGGTCAGACTTGGACCAATCAAATCGCTAGCAGTGTTAGGGTCGGCCTTGTTCATATAGTATGGACGAGCTGCGTCTCTGGAGGCCTCGCGTTTCTTTTCCAAAGCTGGGTCAATGTAGTCCTCCATTGTATCTTTGAAAGCATCCTTGTGCTTTAACAAGTAGTTCCTCAAATTGCCAAAGTGACAGTACTCCACGATCACATACAGTTCACCTGCAATTCAAAATTTCAAATCATGATAAAATCTTTTTATATAATCTCACTAAACTTTGAAGATGAAATATTTCAATTCAAACCATAGCCTCAAATAAAACTATCCAAGTCATCTAAGAGCCTGTTTGGGTGCGAAAACTCCTAATAGTGTAATTATGAAATAAGCAAGATCAGTATTCAGATTTTCAAACAGCATATACTGTCGAGAAAAACATTGACAACAGCTTCTCTGTACCCTATCACCATGAACAGGCATACAGTAATTCCTCTAATAAATCGATCACCGGAAGTGATATTGGAGGTGATAAAACAGTGGGGTGATCGATTTATTGCAAATCAGGTAAACCCGAAAGTCATGAAGAATGAGAATGATCCAGCAAGGGTCCAGTTTCCAACACCGCAATTGTTTCAAATTCATGCAGCCGATTTTATTGAAAAAAACATTCCTTAGATCCAGTTTGTGATGTTTGTAAAATAAACTAAACGATTTAAGAACACTGAAATTCCGTTTGTGACAATAGACGAAGAGTGGAAATTTATTCCTCACCGCCAGGTCTGCTCTGCTGCCATGCTTGTAGTGGCGGCAGTTGAGAACCTTCTTTTACTCATTCGTCTAACATGGGCACTAAGGTTCCCGATCTAGTTGATCGGCTATTTTTAGCTTAGAGTTTTTACTTAAAGATGTAATCAGCCTCAAAATGGATGGATTTTGTAAACTCTCCCCTGTGCGTTTTTTCAGCAGGGAAGATCACCAAAGCATCATATGTATTATATTTGATGACAGTGGGATCGTCATATACAACGAATGCAAGAATATCTTGTCAGAGAAATTTGTAACTCTGTCCGCTTCGACGGCTTTTCTGTCTCGCCATTGAGTGTGTGTTGTACGCGGAGAGGAAAATGACGTCACTGCGTGACGTATGAGTGACGCGGCGACGCTCACGAATTTGAAGGCTGCACAGCTGCAGCCATGGGATAGCGTCATGGCTCGTGCCTACGGTTCGGTGATGTCGCATAGCATACGTTGGTAGAATGCACCATACGTGTATACGCTTGTTGACACGGCCGTGGAAAAATAAACGGCATGCCATGCTGTTTATTTTTAAAGATCAACTCCTTCTATTTTCTCGTGAATGGTAGAAACAAGTTTAGTTTCTTGTGGTCAGATGTGTTTCATTTTGTACCTGTTGTAACACATGTCACTTTCGCTGAGTTTGAGAGACATCGATTTCAGCCCAGATTTGAGGCTGATTACATCTTTAAATGACAACAACGCTTCAGAAACTGAGTTTTTGTGAAAATGGTTAGTTTTTCACTTCTAAATTGCATACTTTTTAGTTTTGATCAGTTTTGATTTTTTTAGATATTCATGCCATCGTTACAGTAGTAAAACTCGACAACTATGAATCCCTGGTCAACAGGTGCACATCAGCATTACATGTGATGACATTTTTATGACAAAGACGATCTACTAAAAATTGGGAGAAATTGAATTATTACAACTTCTGATCGTATTTTTCTCCAAAAAGTCGTGGGTGATCGATTCCCGATAAAGTAATCGATTTATAAGAAGAATTACGGTAGACTGTGGACCATTGTCCAAGCTGAATGATCAATCGCTGTTACATTATTTAATGTTACTGTATGACCCGCGCTTACCTTGCACATGCCTGTGTTTGTGTTTGCATTACACAAACTGGTCATTTGGTTGCAGAGTGCATTATTCAGCTAATTTTGAGGTAGCAGTGCCACCGTGTATCTATCTATCCAGCTTAATAAAGACTGACCTTTTATACTGCCTTGATCACAGCGCCCAGTAGGTTCACAATATCAGCTTATAGACTAAACTTTCTGATGTCCTTGGACACAGCACCCAGCAGGTTCAGTATATTAGACAATAGACTAACGTTTTCTGATGTTGTTGGTCACAGCACCCAGTAGGTTCACTAAATTAGCCAATAGACTAACCTTTTCTGATGTCCTTGGTCACAGAACCCAGTAGGTTCACTATGTTAGATCTGGGACGAGTATAGAGGGATATGAAACGCGGCTCCTCTCTTTGAACTAGGGTTTAATTGTCTCGCTAATTGATATGTTAATGCGTGATTAGTGATTGGTTAATTAGTACGCCTCGTCACTGATTGGCTTTTGTGCGCAAAAGACCGTCACGTGTGCTTCGCTGCGAGTCCCGCCCTTGTCAACAAGGCTCCATTAACGTGAACGCCAGTCAACTCAATTTAGGCCAAGATTGGTGACAAAAAAAAATCCTTTACAGCTTAGGGCTATTCCAGAAAAAAAGGTATGGGGGGGGCGGATGGGCGAGTTTTTTACTACCCACCACCCATAGAAATGAATTTACTGCCACAACAAGGACCCACAGAATTCAATTATCTAGGCATCCCACCACCCATAGAAAAAACAACAAAAAAACGGTTGGCCTCCTACCATGGTCGTTGTTGTTGTTGTTTATGGAGATCACTTCCCGGGCCAATATTTTAAAATTTTGTTATGGTTTGCACGGGTCAATAAAAGTTTGTAAAAGTGTGTAATTTTTATATTGAAAAATCAAGGCCTTGAAAGTTAGAATTTTTTCCCGTACATCCTCGAAAGTGCTTGAATTTTACTGTAATAGGTAAGTATGGTTGGCAGTCCAGCAAAATGGAATAAAAACTCCACTGACGATCGTTGTTTCTGTCTCCTGTTGTGTTTCCCCTTTCCATCCGTCGCTCCTGTACATATGCTCTGGCCTAAACCGTGTATTATGTTTGATATCTCTATCATAGTTCATTTAAAAGACTCCGGGCCATCCTTAAAATATGTCAGTTGGCGTAACCCGCCCTCCCCATCGAAAAGCTACCAACCCAAAAGTTTTTATCAGCCATCTGTCGCCGTAAATGTTTTTTCTTTTTCTTCAACTTCAAGCAGTCCCTGTGTAGTTATTATCATTAAATTGCGTAGGTCGTGAATTTGTCCGCCAGAGTTGCAAGTTTCAAGAATGAAATACAAAGAAAATATGGTCTACGAAACAAAAGAAAAATCTGCCCTCAAGTTGATTTTGTTGAAAAGCGATATGCGTGTGGAAAACTTTTGTGCCTTACTACCCTATTTTGAAAGTGAACTCTTCTCATTCGATTCGTCGGGAAGCCTTGTGGGATTACAACACCGGGTCAGTGGAAGTTTCCATTACCGCAATAGGGATGGTAGCCCGACAGTATTGCGACACGTGCCTGCAGTCAGTCGACCATATTTCCCGGCTAAATCTGTACCGTGATGCCGACATTTGGTTCACTATCCATCAAACACGAAGTAAAAAGTGAAATGTCCAGCTTGTCAAGGATTGAAAATACATAAAAACTAAACCTCTAAATTCCTGCAATGATGATCAGGTTGTCTACAACGTCACTCGTGAGATGTCAATGTGACTGACCCAGCGAGGGTGCATATTTTATGTTCGTCCGCTCCATAAAGTTGATTCCTCGTTGATTATAAACTGGATTATCATGTTGTTGGAAACACTGACGTTTGTCATTTTATTACATGGAAACGTCGTTCTGGATTGGTGAGTGAATAAAACACCAGCATCCATGTCTGTTGACATCTCCCCGTAGCACAAATGAAATACTCAACTGCTCCCTTTCTGCAGTCAAAATGTATGAGACACATCATGCACATCCGAAGAAATGAAATAATGGCTCCCTCGACATAGGAGTTGTGCACAAACTAACTATTACGCCGAAGCCCTGACAGGGACAAGCAGAGGGTAACATTTATATCTTTGTCCTTCCATATCATCTGTTTATTAAAGAACATGAGACATCGAAAATATCATTCGAATTGCCGTTATTTTTTTTCTAGTGATCTCGTGCCTCAAAATGGCCGGTTGATGGGCATTTTCGCCTCCAACCTCCTGCTAATGAGAACCCGGTTAGGGACTTCTGATCATAGTTCTATGATATATGGAGGATTCGCAACCACAAAAACTGAACTTTTGTATTTTATTTCTGTGTCAACCCGTATCGTTAGTCACGATTTAGTTTTACAGAAATTATTCTGAGTAACATATTCACTTTACTTTCAGCGGCACGAACTCCACGACGAAAACGGGAGTGTTCGAATTTATTGTTTCACGAGTATATTGAAAATGCTCCCGTTTTCGTTTTATTAGGATGGAAAAAATCACGACAGGGGAAAAATCAGCCGTTTTCGAATTAAATTTGGAAGGTGAATTATTAGGAAAATTACCGTAATCTGTTCTGATATCAAAAATTGAAAACGTCTGGAAAGTGCAAATTTAACAATGAACTGACTCAACTGACTTTGCCAGATTTTAAAGACTGGATGAAAAGACCTGCCGTGAACAAGGCAGCAACTGAAGTGGAAAATCGGAATAGAAATACATACGGTTTTCAATAAACCAAATTTCTTTTGCAATAAAATAACGTAATTGAGGTGAGTTTTTTTTGACAGTATTAGTGAAGATATTACGGTACTTGTGATCTGATTATTGACACAAAAGTTGAATGCCGGAAGAGACGTTTACGTAAGATAGCCCGAGATTATAGGCCGTTTAATAAATGGAATAGGCCTACATTTATTCTACTATATTTTCAAATGAAGCATAGATACATCTGAAACAGATCGATCCAATTTTCAGATTAATTAAAACGTAGATTGTGGATTGATGCGGATCATGTTAGGCCAAAATATACTTGAATAAAACTGGGTAAACAGGTGAGTGTATACCCAATAAATAACAGAACAGCTGCAGTCGAGCCATATTTCAAGCCAGAATAACGATCGGAGAGAGGTAAAAGGGAATTCTTTTTCAGGTTTGAAACATTTTTATTTTTATTTTCATGACAGTCCTGATCTCACTTTTACGAAGGCATAATACATTGACGTTGTGTTAGCTGAATATATCTTGAAGCGGGAACCGTGAACAAGCGCAAGTTTGGCCCACGTGCCATGCTATCCAAGGCTTGATCACGTGATGTTATTGCAACTCCGTATGGCGGGAAAATGTTCAACCAACACGTGGCATGTTGAAAATTTCATTCTACTGACCCCACCCAATTCTATGAAAGTATTTTAATACATCTGTTAATCAAGGAACGAATGGATACAGTGAATTGTTAGAAAGGTCAAGCAATTCATGTCTTTCGTTTAGCCGATATTACCGGGCGGGATGAGCTCGTTCCAGCTGGGAAGATATATTGTCTCAGATCAGTTGGCCCTGATATGGATCTCACATGAGTTGGCCCTGATATGGGCCTTTAAATAGTGTCAGGCGCTTGATTAATTTGCTGTTCGTTTTATTGACATAAACAGTTTGAAGAGCCCTTCCACAATATTTCCCTATGAAGAGCAATCAAGAAATTATTAGGTTTGATTCTCAATCTGAAAATGAGGTAATCTGTGTTTCTTCATTAGATCGTTTATATATTTTCCCCTTTGACATCATTGGCGAAACCGGGATAGTTGGACATAGTCTTGTCGGCTGTGACAAAAATTCTGCAAGGTTTCAAGCATGTACTGCAGAGAAAATAAAGAAAATATCAGAATGTCTAAGTGACAGAATATGCTCTTGTCACGTATGTACTATAATGTACGCGAATTTGTGATTTTAAATTGGCCGGGCGTCCGATGAAGCTAATCTCTTCATTGTCAGCCGATCATTGCGGTCAATTACTCGAACCTAATTTCATGGTTAAAGAGCAGGAAGAATGCATTGCTCTCCAAAGAGAGAAAATAATGATAGGAAATGCAAGAGGCAATGGATAATTCACTAAAAACGATCAAAGATGAAGAAGATAATTCGAACACGTCCGTTTTCCTAAAATTGGCTTGAATTGGGTACTTGAATAATCACTGTAGGACCTTGAAAGTCATTAAATTTAATGCAAGAAAAGGCATGCGAACGCTGTTTTTTGGGCGTTTTGGTTCATCATTATCATCATTTGCTGCTGATGTCGCCAGATCAACAGGTTCAGAGTTATTCACTGTGACCGTGCCGACCGTGTCAACTGCTTTTTCGAAGCGTAAATTATGTCCTAGTTTTTTCAGAATACGTCATCGCGGAGAAAACAAAGTTCTTCGTCGTTCAGATTTTTTAGTTGATCCATATCGTTGAAACCACTGCTTTGAAAATTATGCCGCCATACTGATTGAATTTTAAAAAATTCTGACGGATTTCATATTGAATTTGATGCTCAACAGTCATGCCAGTCGAACAGACCGTCAGCAAGGTTGGAAAAAAATGGAAGCAAAACTTCGCCTCGGTACTCAACGGGCACATTTGTATATATCGCCACATGCAAATATACGACCAGCTTTCACATTATTTTGTGCTAATACAATTTTTAAGGTTCTGGGAACAAATTTAATTCGTAAATCAACTTATTGCTAGTAACTTTACGAAAAAAACCGAAAAGGGGAGACAACTCTGACAAGACCACATTCTTCCAAAGAGGGCGCTCCAGCGAGAAATTACACAAAAGAACAGACAACACTTCGGGTAGTGTTTTAATAAATAAATGAATGAAAACAACGACCAGACATTGACACCATTGGTTTTATTTACCCACCACCCATAGAATCCATTTCTTTATTAATCCTACCACCCACAGAATTGGATTTCATTTTTACACGACCACCCATAGAAAAAAAAAAGGCTTCCCATCCGCCCCCCCATGCCTTTTTTTCTGGAATAGCCCTTAACGAGTGGCAAAAGGAATACATCATGCAAACGACAAGAAACAAAACTAGTGCACAAAGAAAAAAAATCTAAAAAAACATATGACCCAAAAGAGTAGTTCAATCACAAAAACGTACAAGAATTGTGAGATTTGTTCAGAATTCTACATATTTGGCATTTTTACGATTTTCACGAGCAATTATTTACAAAAACGAAAATGGAAAATTAAAACATTTTGCGTACTGTCAATGACATGCTTGCATATTTTGTAAAAACTAGCACAGATATACTTCAAAAATTGAGATAAATGAGAAGTTTGATCACAAAGAAGGGGAAAAATGAGTTTTTCCTTGCCGCTCCAACCGCTCAGTTATCGGCAGCGCAGAGCGGTCGAAAGTTGTCATGAAAATATGCATCTTTTCGATGAAAATCCCTCAAAAGTTTCTTCTCTCAAAATAGTACCCGTCTCGATCAAATAATCTGATGCCAATTACTGCAGAAGAACGTCTATAAATCTGGAATGAATTCGTGACGAAAACTAGGCGATGCTAAGGCTCACGCGCGTAGAGCGCGAGACCTGGCAGGCGAGACATACATTCAGTGTGAGCTCGCGGCGGCGCCTTTGATGTCGGGGTACGTTTCATATCCCTTTAATATTCGTCCCAGGTTAGATAATAGACTAACCTTTTCTGATGTCCTTGGTCACAGCACCCAGTAAGTTCACTATATTCAAGTGCTGTCCCACGTGAATCAGGATCTTCAGCTCAGAGAGCAGAGCTATCATCTGGTCCTTATCTGTACAATCTACAACAACAACATTGCATGGCATAACTAACAAAAACATTCTCATCTTAACAGAGGTTGTACTTGCTGGTCAGTGTAACAATAACCAAGAGCAGCCTTGTCATCCTCATGTTATCAGAGGGTTTACCTGCTTGCCAATGTGATAATAACCAACAATAGACTTGTCATTCTAATGTTATCAGCTAGTTTTATCTGCTGGTCAGTGTAATAATAACCAAGAACAGCCTTGTGATTGTTTCTCATGTTATCAGTGGGTTTACTGCTTGCCAATGTTAAAAGAATAGACTAAACTAGTAAAGGGTAGCTATACTTATATTATTATATTTATTAGAGTGTCTCCCTATATAAATTGTGATGAGATAAAACTGCATGTGGGTGTATATTGCCCGCTGAAACTGCATATTCCACCCCCCATGGAATATACACCAAAGGGAGATAATCACAACAGAGGTCGCCCCGTTCTCTCACTCGGGCTGCAAACAGTCGATCACAGAGCAGTTCGTCGAGCTGATTTTAGCTGAAGAATACAGCCGAAATAAATATTTTCCCCATCTGGTTGTAAGTAGAATTGTACCCAAACACATTATTGGTGTAACTAACAAGCGTCATCGAACAACTATACGGGCATTGTGAGATTTTCACGATAGTAGTGAACGATAAATTATGCTGCAGGCGATTGCTCACTGAAAACAACCAACTCAGAAGGATTGCGCTCTTGCAAAATGAAACATAAAACAATATTTTGCTCGAGGTATAACAGATTAGCACAGAGTTAAGTTGATAAATTTAATAATGAAATTATTGCCTTGTTGTGAGGGGAATATGCAGTTTTGTTGCCCCTCTGCTGTGCATATTAATACACAACCTCGGAGCAACATAACTGCATATTCCCCTCAAAACAAGTCAATGTTTTCATAGTGTTTGGTAATAGTATGTAGCTGTAAAAGCAGTATCTGTGGATTAGGTGTTATTGACACTTGGATCATGGACCAATGAAACCAGATCTGAAAAAGTTTTATGAATTACATAATTAGTGTCTATGTTGCATATAAATATGAACAGAAGCAATACCTTTTAACCATAAGAGAATATTTTACAAGTTATGGCTTGTAGATATGTCTGTTAGGTCTATTTGATATAGAGTTTATAGCTACCCACATAATGTGTTAGGATATACATGTATTTCTATAAGTTTGCCAGAAAGAGAATCAAATTGACTTAAATGTTGCTTCTATTATTTGAGTTATGCTCTCGTGACCAAGGCTAAACTTTTCTCTCGGTTTTGTAATGTGCTCAGTGAGATTTACAATATGGACATGGCAATTTGGTATAGCGTTTCAGCCCACATGAAGTGGATGTATTAGCTGTGAGCCAGGCACAACTCAGATGTATTAGCTGTGAGCCAGGCACGACTCAGATGTATTAGCTGTGAGCCAGGCACAACTCAGATGGATAGAGCAACTTTGAAGTCATGGGTTTGATTCCCAAGAAAAAAGTTTTGTTTTGTACACAAGATTGTAGGGATAGATAAGATTCAACAAACAAACAACTTACAGAAGTTTATATTTTCTTATGTATTTTCCATTTAATCGATTTAGTCTTCATTCATATCTGCAGAAAACAGTATTTTAGCACTGACCTCGGACCATTTTGACAGCGACTGGGGTGACATCGGCACTTTCCACTATCCCTATAGCTTCTGCCTTCACCACACGACCAAATGCTCCCTGACCAACCATCATGCCTGGAAGATGACAAGAAAGTTTGGACATAATGCTAAGTATCTGTCATGTTAGTGATGTTACTGACAGATCAAAGTGCACTGGTGCAGTGATGTTACTAACAGAGCAAAGTGCACTGATACAGTGATGTTACTAACAGATCAAAGTGCACTGGTGCGTTGATGTTACTAACATATCAAAGTGCACTAGTGCGTTGATGTTACTAACATATCAAAGTGCACTGGTGCAGTGATGTTACTAACAGATCAAAGTACACTTGGTGCATTGATGTTACTAACAGATCAAAGTACACTGGTGCAGTGATGTTACTAACTGACCAACAGATCAAAGTGCACTGATACAGCGATGTTACTAACAGAGCAAAGTGCACTGATACAGTGATGTTACTAACAGATCAAAGTGCACTGATACAGTGATGTTACTAACAGATCAAAGTTCACTGATACAGTGATGTTAAAAGATAAGGATCAGAAATCAAGACAGCATCCACAGTTATACTGTTTGGTCAGATTCTCCTATTTCACCATCAATCAAACAAAACTGAAATCTTCAAACAGAGATGGCAATTTGTTCTACAACTATTTCTACCCTTAGATGGTTGATACTGCCACAAGATATACCAGCATAAAAAGATTCAGGTCAAAATGGAAACAAGATGATCAGTTTCAAACTCTTTGGTTAGTTTGTGTAGTTAATTATATCCTGAATAATAAAAGTATGTCTAAGAACTGGAGAATTGGGTTCATGTTGGCCTATCCAGAGAATCTACATGTATACAGTTAAATTACCTAAGCGCAGCCTTTCTTTAGGAAATTCCCATTTTGGGTCGTAGGGTAGAGATTCGGTTTGTTCATAGGCAGGAATGTCTGGGTTATAATCTCCTTTGGGCTGTATAAGGAAATTCTCCAAATCCCTCATCTGAGAAATAGAAAAAAGGAGATTGAAATTATGCTAAGGGCTATTCCAGAAAAAAAGGTATGGGGGGGGCGGATGGCAGAATTTTTTACTACCCACCACCCATAGAAATGAATTTACTGCCACAACAAGGACCCACAGAATTCAATTATCTAGGCATCCCACCACCCATAGAAAGAAAAAAAAACCCGAAACAAAAAATTTCCCCTCCGCATTGAAGTATTAACATCATTTACATCTCTCCTTGGGCCACTTTTTTCGATTTTTTGCGTTTTGGTTCATCATCATCATCATTTGCTGCTGATGCTGCCAGATCAACAGGTTCGGAGTTATTCACTGTGACCGTGCCAACAGTGTCAACTGCTTTTTTGAAGCATAAAAAAGGTCCCAGTTTTTTTCAAACACTTCGTCGCGGAGAAATCAAAGTTCTTCATCATTCAGATTTTTGAGTTGATCCATAACGTTGAAACCACTGCTTTGAAAATTATCTACGTATGCCGCTAAATTGAATGAATTTAACAAAATTCTGATGGATTCCATAATGAATTTGATGCTCAACAGTCATGCCAGTCAAACGGACTGTCAGCAAGGTCGGAAGAAAAGGTTGGACACCATTACATTTCGTCTAAATTTGATATGATCATCATCAGGATAAAGAGGTGAAGGAAGTATCATATTGCATTCACCATGTTAATGAAAATGACAGATTTGATAACGAGAAAATTGAGGACCAAGATTGTGAGAATAATAGGTATGTACAATCAATTGGTACTGAACTGTGCTACTTAAAATAAACATTAAAGAAAATTTTTGGCACGTATTCATGATTGCAGAATGACCACATCCTCATGGTAGGCTACATGCTATTAAGAAAAATAATTGAAATGATCACAAAATATTCTTTAAAATTGAAGAATGTAGTTGAAACTCCCCAGATTTATCAAATCAATTTCCAAATGCAGTGAGTACTGAATATGTCTTCTTCAGATCATAAGGTCATAAGCATACCTACATTACTAACAGCTTGAAAAAAAAAAGAGAAAAAAAAAACAAAACAAAAACAGAGGTATAAAATGGTTGCTGTGTTCATAAATCCCACCAGGATCTCACTCACATCGATCTTATTGATTCATTTAAAAAATCAGTGGAAAAACAATTTATACTTTATTCTGAAACATTTGCTATTTTTAAATCACAAATTTTGCTGTCTTCAAATCAGCATCAACCAGACTCCCAGTTTGATTTCAGCTGGATGTATCAGAGAAACCCACAAAAAATCGTTTGCACAGGCTCACATGGCTGAACTGGCAAGGAGCACTGCAAATCCATTTCTAGTATGGTCCATAGATTCAATAATGGGGCATATCCTTGTCAAATTAAAAAAATTGAATCCTTTATTACATTTTGTACAACACTCAACTTGTTGGCCATCCAGCATTATGTTTCATCAAGTATAAAACAATTACTTGGCTCAGATCGCGATTGGAATCAAGCTGAAGTAAAACTGGAAATCCCCTTTTGGAATGTGACCTTTGTTACCTTCTCACAAAGAAGAGCTTCTTCGGGAACCCTTCTTTTTCTTTATTCTGTGCATTTTGAAAGGGGTGTCAAAGGTTCCCGATATATGAAGAGTGATGTCACCACAAATTTTCCCGCCTTTTTAGCGAAGAGACAAAGAGCAACAACAACTTGCAAACAAAGAATGAAATTGCCGTTTTTAGGATTGTTCCGGATTTTAAAGTCAAGCAGAGCGATGGGTCTCTCTGAATAAAGCTAGGTAGGGGTGTGATGGACACCATTGCTTTTATTTACCCACCACCCATAGAATCCATTTCTTTATTGAGCCTACCACCCACAGAATTGGATTTCATTTTAACACGACCACCCATAGAAAAACAAGTGCTGGATGAGCGCAAAGACCTCCGTCGAGGCAACAGGGTCCGTAGCGTAATACATCACTGAATAACATACGGCCGGATGCCAAGCTCAATTTTGCATTTGTTGGACGTTAGCTTCATCAATGGTAATTAATCTGGGATTGAGGGTTCCTCACTAGCATGTCCAGACAGGGATGTGAAAGTCACATTCCCAGCAAATAATATTTGTTTGATTTGACGTGCTTGAAATATTGGGGTATGGAATAGAGTATATTGATGGAAAACCTGGAAAAGTGCTTGAGACATTAGGCCCCATCCCACCCACACCTCCCCATGAGAGGATCCCTCACCCAAATCAACACGTTAGCGACAGAAATGAGACCCTGTGTGCCTAGTTGTACCAACTTGCTTGTGATTTTGTGCTATAGGCCCAACACAGCAACACTTCATATTTTTTATGTGTACAGTATAGCATCATCATTGATGAGAGAATGCTCTTCAAAACACACCTGATTTTACCGACACTTCGTTCTGATCTGTCTCAACATCATATGATGAGGATTCAATGCGCTCGGTATAATTTTGTATACTGGTGTTACAGGTCACCTTCGCCTTCACCTTACTGTATCAATGACCATGGACTTGTACATGTATCACATTCACATTGAATGGTGATGGCTGATGAGAATATTGCCCCTATGGAACAAATGACTGGATTCCACGCAGCAAATATTTATTGTGTAACAGTGAGAAGAAAATTAATTGTATAAACATTCCAAGCCTCATTGAACACAAGCCGCACCATACTTGATATGAATATAACGCGCGTACATTAGCTCGCTTGGACGTCGCTTAGTTAAATATGGACAGACTCGCAAAAATCTCAAAATTTTCAAAAGCCACAAAAATGCCCTCAGCTTGTACAGAGTAAGTAAAAATACTTATGTACAACTTGATGTTTAGAAATGACTGTGTTGAGCGGTTCTATTCCCAACTTCTCTTTTATTCTATGTCATAGAGGACAGGGTTTGGTAGATAATTAAAAACTGTATTAACTCGGCTTCACATTTTAGAGAATGACTTTAATTGAGCCAAAGATGAAAGAGAAATACACTTATAAAAAAATCTATTTAAAAAAATATCTGTATATATGTTTATATTAATTTCCATAATTTATTGAAAAAAACTATACGTAGACTTCGACCACCCAATATCACACAGGCCAGGCAACTGTGAGAACAAGTGAAAGATACCCATCGAGTTGAGCGGATTTGCAGATAAACAACAACAAAAAATTGCACTTTGTGCCTCACGAGGCCCTTCTCCATAGAGTGCATGCCAGTTATTTTTCTAGACTACAACAACAACAGTTTTTGCCTGTATCACAGTCCGAGCTTCCGATTACCCTTCAACCTTACCCAGACGACGGATAATTTTTGACAGATTGTCCGGCTAGGTTGTTGATCGGATTCACAGATCATGAATTCCACCGTGACGGAATCACCGTTGGGAAGACTTTTTCTTTATTCAAAGTCATGTACTCGGAAGTTCCGTGGTCATACCCATGTAGTTTCAAGTTTAGTTTGCTATTCTATATGACATCTGTTTACGGATCCATGAAAAATCTACAGATGATCCAGCATTTTCAGTAAATCATGCTTCGAAATGTTCGTGACGGAATCACCTGAAACGGACATGACTCTTGACTAGTGTTGCTTGTCTATTTTTTTGCTGCTCTGTTTCAATCTGACTATTCTTATATGACATCTCTTACTAACATACAGTACCCAAGGATGATAAGATTTTTTTCATCGTGAGAAAAACGCGACTGGATCATCCCAGGGGTTAAATCTAGTCCGTGACGGAATCGACAAAAAATCGTGATGGAATCACGAGTGCGCTTTTTAAATCTTATCGGTAAAAGTGCTTTATTAATTACACATTTTCTTCAAAAAAAATATTCCTAGAGTGAATTTATCTCTTCTACTTAGAAAATTAAAACTCTGACCTCTTATTTTTACTAAGGTATACAGCTCCCGCCACATGCATATCTTTTCTGCAGATGTTTCAAAATAGTATAGTTTTCAGTAAAGTGCAATTTTTCTTCTTTGACAATTTAGAATTTCCCGAGTTCTTCATGTTAAAAAATTGCGGGAAAAATATTTCGCTATTAAAACACATCTTCTCTATTATTGGCTTGTTCCCGGGGATCATAGGAAGCGAATAGAACAAACAGCATGCTAATATAGGGTCTACGACAGAATGTGGAGTGAATTTTATGCGAAAAAGGGCTGTTTAGCAATGTCCGCTTTTCCGTGGAATTCATGAGCGCACGATTGAAGTATCATGGGAAGATATATATTTCCAGTCGCTATCTCCCCCTCCCCATCTTCAAACAAAAGGAAAAGAAAAAGCCGAGAGAGCGCCTCGTGAGGCAGAGTTATTTTTCCAGACTACAACAACAACAGTTTTTGCCTGTATCACAGTTCGAGCTTCCGATGACCCTTCAACCTTACCCAGACGACGGATAATTTTTGACAGATTATCCGGCTAGGTTGTTGATCGGATTCACAGATAACGATTGAAGCATGGGAAGATATATTTTTTCAGTCGCTATCTCCCCAACCCTCAACCCCCAACTAAAAAAACATGAATTGCAGGCAAGCACCTAAAAGGTGCGTGGACCCCTCAGCCTGTTTTTTTTCAGTCAAGTAGGATCAGGGCTGCATCTAGAGCCAGTTTAGTTTTGGAAAACATATGGGCACCCAAAACTCAAATGAAACAAAAAATGAAAGTGTTGTTGTTGTTCAATTTGAAAGGATTTCTGAAGGAAATACTCCTAGAAAAAGCTTCTGGAAGCCTCAATATCGATCCGATTGCATGGCTGGGTATTGAATTTCATGTTAATAAACCTCTGTTTTGTGATGCAAACTGATTCAAAACTGCACACAGTCAGGCTAAAAATGGGCTCTCCTAATCACTCGTTTTACATAATTTCCAAGGTACAGTAACATGTTTGGTGACAAAAATTGAAGCATTATGTTGTACCAGTTAAATGTGTGGACACAAATATGGTTCATGCAAAAGTTTTAGAATAAATCATATGATGTAGAATAGAATGATTTAATAGCAAAATTTAAGAAAAATGTTGTCCTTCATTCAATGAGAATCATGAATGGACCAGGCTTTCTTGTATCAGCGAACCTTCAAAATTCACAACGAAACATGCAACCAAGGGTTCCCGATGGGCATAGGTAACAGTGCAAAAGCTAAGCCATCAATAAATTAAAAAATTTAAAAAAAATAAAAAATCATGAAATTATCATAGCCATCTGAAAATCTAATCATTTCATCTGTCAACATTCAGGAAGCTCTCACCAAAGTTTGGTCAGGCCCGACTTGATAGATCTGCAGATATTCAGCGGACAAGAACATGTTGATGGACATAGATAACAGTGCAGAAGCTAAGCCATCAATAAATAATAATAATTTTTTTTTTAAATCATGACATCATCATAGCCATCTGAAAATCTAATCATTTCATCTGTCAACATTCAGGAAGCTCTCACCAAAGTTTGGTCAGGCCCGACTTCATAGATCTGCAGATATTCAGCGGACAAGAACATGTTGATGGGCATATAGATACCAGTGCAAAAGCTACGCCATCAATAAATAATAAAAAAAATAATTAAAAATCATGACATCATCATAGCCATCTGAAAATCTAATCATTTCATCTGTCAACATTCAGGAAGCTCTCACCAAAGTTTGGTCAGGCCTGACTTCATAGATCTGCAGATATTTAGCGGACAAGAAAATGTTGACGGACGGACGCTAGGACGGACGCTAGGACGGACGGACGTACGTACATGGCAACGACAAGACCCCACAGCCCTATGGGCTGAGGGGTAAAAAAGAAAAGAAAAAGCCGAGAGAGTTCTTCGGAGTTTTACGTTTTTGACCTCTGACTTTGAATTTGACTTCTCACTTCCGACTCGCATCCTGGTGAATGACACTCGTCCTTTATCTTTTTGCCGATTCAGAGATTCTCGAGGAAGTTTCCAATTATACTATCTGGAATGCGAGTTTTTCTTTCGTAAAAATTTACTTTTTATGAAAGCGCAGGTTTGTCTTCGTCGCATACCGGCCATCTGTACCAGCGCGAAGCTATAAGTACACGCGCGAATTTAGTACCCTCGAATAAAGAGACCCGGTGGAAGCGCTGCAAAGGATACACACCTTTTGTGACGTAAGCATTCATTTGTGTCCAGAAACTTTTCAAAATTTTGTCGGGAACCATGGCAATCCCTATTGGAAATCACACGAGTCATGGGTTCCCCATATGACAATTATTTGGCGGGAGATTTCACGTTGCGCTCCTAGACCTCCGTCTGATCGACGGAGGTAAAAAAAGACTTGTCATCCACCCCCCCCCCCATGCCTTTTTTTCTGGAATAGCCCTAATTAATGTGACCACAGCAAATGCAATTTGTCAGCCAGACACAATAATTGATTGAACACACAGATTAGCACAGGTTAGATATAACTTTCTGTGTGTTACTAATGGCTCCAATGAACTTTGTCCATTGATCACTGACAAAACCAATAAAGTCATCACACTGTGTAACTGCAATTAAAACAAATATTATTGTATTAAGTTTATACTGAGGGAATTAAAAATATATTTAAGGATGTCCGCTGCTGGTAAATCAAAGTAATTAACTTTTTGAATAATGTGTGTTTTTGCATTCATAATTGTGTAATATGAGGAAAAACAAAGAAAAAAATATATAGGTTGGTGTGCATTTTTTTTTAGCTGTGGGCAACTTTAAGTGGACTGACCCATGCTCCATTTGATAACCCGGAAAACATGGGGAATAGCCTTAGTTTTGAAGTATATTCATGAAAAATTCAAATAATTAGTATTTAACTTTTTCTTATCTTCTGTTTGCAGATAATCAAAATGTCTATCAAAATTTATAAAATTTGATGCATGTTGCTGTGCAAAATTCTCAGCTAAGGCTTTTAAAGGAAATCCCTACCTCTTAACCTAGAGAAGGGAGATAACCCAATAGGAAAAACTTCCAGGTTAACATCTTGTGCTTCTATGGTTAGTTTCTTTTGGGATGCGATAACCTTTGATCCCCAAATCAATATCTTTCTTTGGAATCACATGGGTAACATATATTAGAAGTTGGTCAAGATCAGAGGAGTGAACAATTCGTATATGTTATCGGTTCTGTGTCGGCCAATAGCCATTCAGTGCGGTCAAGGAGAAGGTCATGGTACAATCAAAAATGCTGTGCACTGCAGCAATTATCAGACATCATATGTTGAAAGCATTCTTCTCCAGAATCTGGTTAAAAATACTTTACCTGCGAATATGAATCGTTGATTTCAGAATAGAATCTTGTATATCTGGCCTGGTAATCTAGATTTAAGATCTTTGATATGTTCAGGTCAAACCATAGAAGTGTTTATCATGCACATGGGCCATGACACAAAATCTATCAGCATAACTGCTGATCAATATATTTCTGTTCAAAGGTGGCAATTAAGTCAAGATATTGGATGAACAAGCTTCAGTTTTTCCAGTTTACTAGTATTTTGGGATATCGGGACCTGTGACTTCCGAACCAAAAAACATCTTTGGAATCATTTCGGCAACCTACATGTAAAGTTTCATAAAGATAGGTAAGTGGAACTCGAAATATCATGCAGACAACTTCCAGGATAAAAAGATGAGCGGTAGAAGAAGGCAAAGGCTTGACAGCCCTTTGATAATATGAGTAATCTCGATTACATACAGGCACAAATTTGGGGTGATTGAAAGTTAATGGTGAGATTCAACTTTTAGAAAAATTCCCGACAAACACAAAACTGTAATAGCTCCAGACATATTGGAGCTTGGGTGTGAAAAGTCCACAATATTCGCTTACCGTGTTTTCCTTTACCTTACGTCGTACTAAAAATATAATCAGCACACTGATAAGCCCTGCAGATAGGATGATTGCTACGATGATCCCAATGTGGGCTTTCTGTAATCCTTCAGTCTGAGCACCAGACAGTTCATCTGGAATGAAATACAATCAGATCAACCATCAATTCTTATAACTATTGAGTTGACTGGAGAAACAATGCAAGAGTTATTAGAGAGAAGAGTGGGCATACATGTCAAGATGAAAATACTGATCTCATATTGAACTGAGGGCTAACATCAAACATTAAATCTTTTGTGTTACTGGAAAGATTTTCCACATGAATAATGTACTTCAGTTATAATAATGCTGGGTATTTATAATAAACCTTTCATAAAATTGTGATGTTTTTTGTGGTTTTCAAATAAGTGCTTGATCATACCACTTTACTTGAAAATATACATAAGTATTTGCTCTCAAGAGAAGAAAGATAAAGATTTTCCATTGGATGCATATCCAAAATATATAAGAACTTCACGAATTCAAAGAATAACCTAAGCTTTTTAAACAATTCAGCTCTGACATGCAAGCAAATAAATTTTGATCTAATAGTAAAGTAGGAAGATATAGTGATGGGATGTATTTCTCATTGAAAACTTCTCATGACTATAAAGCATTTATATTATTGGACCTAATTCTGAAGCCATCTCACAGATATTCATTCAATTACATACACATACTGACATACAGGTTACCTGTATAAACTATAAACTCACCTGTCAAAACAAGGGTCATGTTACTGACAATGACTCCCTCACGGTTCTCAGCCAGGCATGAGTAGATACCTGTACTGCTGGAGTTCGTGTAATCAATGTTCAATCTACCAAAGAGGAAAACACAAGTGTTTAAAATGATCTCCTTTTAACACAAATGTACCAAAATACAATTATATTGAGGATAACACTGTATTCATCATTGATAGTAATCAACAGTGAACACAGGGGCGACGGAGCACGTTTTTGAAAGTGGGGGGGGGGGGGCTGAACGCTATAGTGATCAAGTCGGGTTCTGATAGTAGTGCAGACTAGCATATGTTCATCTACTAGTTCTTCTATTAATCAATGTGTGAATTAAACCATCTAGTTTTGTTTAGTATTCAATTTCTAGCTATATAGAATATCACATACCTTCTCCCATCATCACTGATTGTAATATCTGTATGGTCGGTGTTGTTAACCTTCCGTACCTGGACGCCATTTTTGAGCCAGTTGATAATTGGGGTGGGTTTACCTCCAGCTAAACATTCCAATGTTACAGGAGATCCTTTATCAGCATAATATTTTCCTTCCACAGGTTTGGTGAAATATGGAGCAATAGCATCTACAAATGGCAGAATTGTGAGGGGAGACAGATTTAGGAAAGCCATGGGATGCAGAAGCTAGTGGACCTACACAACGTATTACACATAGTTCCAGCTCTTTGATATGTGACTTCAAGCACAAATAAACCGAACATTTTATTTCATTGCCACTGTATTTAAACTGTTAATCTGAGAGTAATAATTTGGAAACAATATTATATATTGTATTACTGCTTATGGCTGTGCATAAATTATACTTTCAAACAATACCTTGAACATTCAGAGTTATCCCTCTTCTAATAATGGTGCCATTGAAGGTCTCCAACACGCACACATAAAGTCCAGCATCAGATGTTTGAACAGCCTCAAAAATGAGATTAACATACCAAGAATAAACATCCCTGTAAAAAACAGAAGATAAGTGAATGAGTTGAGCATCTGATACAGGTGATTGTTTCCCAGATAACAGGTAAAAACTGTATCCTAGGGTTATAGTGTATCCCAGGTTAATACTATATTCCGGGTTGATACTATATCCCAGGTTGATACTATATATCTGGTTGATACAATATCCCAGGCCAATACTATATCCCAAGTTAATACCATATCCCAGGTTAATACTATATACCTGGTTTATAAATACAATATCCCAGGTCAATACTTTATCCCAGGTTAATGCTATATCCCAGGTTAATGCTATCTCAGGGTAATGATTTATCCCTGGTCGATACAATATCCCAAATTAATACTATATCCCAGGTTAATGTTATCTCCCAGGTTAATGCTATATCCCAGGTTGATACAGGTTTTTGCGTACATGTAAGTTTTAAGGTGTGTATTTTTAATGTGTTGGATTACTAAGTTATTTATTTGAACACCGGTACTTAGAATTTTGTTTGATCGTCGCTATATAGCTGAAATATTGCTGAACGCGACGTTAAACCTTAATTATCTCTCTCTCTCTCTCTTGATACTATATTTCAGGTTAATACTATATCCCAGGTCAATATTATATGTTAGGTTAATGCTATATCCCATATTGATACAATATCTCAGGTTAATACAATATCCTGGGTCAATACTACATGTATATCCCAGGTCAACAATTAGCCCGAGTTTCCTCTGACCCCTTGCCAACGATGACATAGTATATTATAGATTGTCTTTGGCTAGGGTTTAGAGAATTATTGCCCCAAACAAGCATTCTGAGAAACCCAACATCTCACCTTGCGGGGTCATCCACTGAAGCTGCAGCAGTATTGAAAGCATACATATACAGAAAACTTCTTATGTTGAGGTGTACATGTAAATTTTTGCCTAAAGATTAGCATTGGAAAAGTATGAAGTCTAAATCACAATAATTTAGCCATACTTAATATTTCATGTCACAAAGAACACATGCACATCTGGTATAGACAATGTCTGACATGGATGATCTGGTACAGATAAAAACATGTGACAGATTATGTGGTACAGACAATAATGTCTGACTTAGATCATCCGGTACAGACAATAAAGTCTGGAATAGATGATCTGGTACAGACAATACTGTCTGGAATAGATTATCTGGTACAGTCCCATGCCAAATTACTGCCAGATAGATCAATTCTGTGTAGGACTATCATTGGCAAATTACTAAGTCCAAAACCTCATAATTTGGACACAAATATATTAATTTCATCTCATAAATAGCACAGGCGCATCCTCCAATCATAAGAAACATGTGTACCAAGTTTCGTAATCATCCACTGACAGCTGACAACTGCAGCAAACTTTCTATGTACATGTACATGTGTAAATGTAGAGCCCTACATGTAACTGCTAAACAGAAAACTCTTATCATTTGCCATAATTTGGACAAAAATTAATATTTCATCTTAAAAATATCACAGGTACATCCTCTAATCATAAGAAACATGTGTATCAAGTTTCATAATCATCCAAGGACAGCTGACAACTGCAGCAAATTTTTAAGTACAGATGTACATGTGCACTTCAGCTAAACGCAAAACTCTTATCATTGGGATTCTTGCAGGAAACTAGCCTATGTTTATGTCTACTATGATTGTCTTTTGAATTTGGTGCCATACTGTTAAATGGAATAGGTCTTTGGATTATGGACGCGGATATTCTTTGATGGATGACGGCTGAATTATAAATGACAGACTAGACGTTTGTAATTTAACAATTTAACCCATGGAATCCCCAGGAGTACTACCCCAGGTGGAATACCCACCCTCCATATTTTTTAAATATATTTTTTCAAAAAAATTCTAGATTTTTTTTGAATTTGCTAAACCAAAAACCTTATGATTTCCAGGTCGGGGACACCGACGACATCCTCTTTCCCCACTCACAATATCTCCCCTTTACTTCGTAAGGTGAGATAAAAATGCTAAATGATGGCAACCATGAAGCCGCTAACATCCTTGTCACTGTAAAAATCTGATGATTTATTGCATTTACCTCACACCAATAGATTACTGAATAATTTTTCAACACAATCAGCCCCCTTTTCAAAAGTACTGTCGTTTTCTAAACTAATACAGCCTCTTTTCTTTCACATGTTCAAATCTTGCTCTGACTGACCTAATTTCGACAGAATACAAGTCTCGCCCATCTCCGATATCGCGCCAGGTCCCAGGTAATCCCAGTTTAATACTATATCCCAGGTCAATACTAGATTCCAGGTCAAAAATGTATTCCTGGTCAATACTGCATCACATCCCAGGTTAATACCATATCCCAAGTCCATACTACATCCCAGGTTAATACTACATCCCAGGTCAATACTACATCCCAGTTTAATAGTATATCCCTTGTCTACAGCATGTACCACGTCGATACTGTACCCCAGGTTAATACTATATCCCAGATTAATACTAGTCTACATCTCAGATTAATACAATATCATAGGTTAATACAGTACTACATCCCAGGTTAATACCATATCCCAAGTCCATACTACATCCCAGGTTAATACTATATCCCAGGTTAATACTACATCACTTTCCGCCCCCTGTTGGGTTTTTACTCCTATTTCCAAAACAACAAACAAGAGCCATCAGAAGAGGGTGTCTCCCCCCCCCCCCCACCAACTGGTCGTGTGTAAAATCATGACTTGATTACAGTTTAATTTTTATATAACATATCAGTGCCGTGTCTAATAATAATGGTTCAAACATGATCTTTCACAAAATTCCTACATGTACAAGTGATTTGGGTTGAAGATTTCAAGACAACTGTTGGCTGAAAGCTGTACCCATTGTTTATTCCTGCCAAACTCTCTGGAGAGCCCCCTTAAACTGAACTGATCGGATGCAGGATCAGTTTTTAGTTGTTGACATGTTCATATAAATTACTTTCATAAACTAAGTACTTACTTCTTACCACCAGAATATATAGCAACAGCTGTAGCGGAGTTCTTTTCGTCATCACTAGTCAAGTTAAACTGGAGAATCTGGACTTTCTTGTAAACCCAGGGGCTAGCCTTACACACCAAAATGGTCATGTCACCCTCTATTGGGAATTGGGGAGACAAAACATAATCTAAGCCACCTGTAACAGCTGTAAAAGAATAAAAGTAGATCAAGTTATGTCTGTATATTGGATATATTTGGAATTTTGATTTATTCATGTGACAAGTATTTGGGAATATACACACTTTCCTAAGAAGCGAAACCTGTAAGAATAACTAACATTAACAGTGAACAAAACTCATTCGACTTCTTGTTAAGCTCGTTAAACAATTTGTTATGGCATGTATGGAGAGTAAGACTAAGAGATCATTCACACTTTGGAGAGCTTGTCATGTATATGTGGTCCTTAATTCAAGGTCACTCCTCAGAACAAGGTTAAGCAAACCATAGAAAAGTTCCTTCTCTGATATCAAACATACCTGATACTATGAACTGGATGTCACTGGTGGTATTGCCCAGTTTATTGACTGCAGTACAACGCAGGTAACCTGTTGTCTTTGCTATTATCTGCAACTCTCTCATCCCTTCATGTTCTGTTATAGATATCTCATTATCTGTGAACTTCATCAGTCCCTCTTCCTCCAACCAGGCCTCCTCGTCTATTACACATGCATGTGTGTCACTCAAACATGGTTGCCATGACCACGACAGATCTGGGATGGGCTCTCCTGCACCTTCACATATAACTGTAGCCAGGTTGTCCAAGAGGTAGAAAGGGGCCGATGGTGGAGTAATCACTTTAACTACAGCATCCACTGAATCATGAAGACAAAGAGTAACACTTTGAACAATAGCACGGCATACAATCTATAGTGCACCTCTTAGTAGGGGTGCTCGCTCGCTGTTGGAGGTCTCTGTCTACCTGGCCTTGCTTTGGGGTTCCTGAATGAAGTCTCAAACTATTATTCTATAATAAACTGTTTTTCACGGAACATTAGGGATGTTGGTGGTTATATCCAAACAAGAATCATACTCGTACAGACCACAGCTTCGTCTTTTAAGCAAATGTGTTAAAGTTAAAGTTACTGCTCCTCACAACCTGTACACTCGTGTTTTAGGTGTAAGTTCGACAAAATTCAACTAAGAAGTGGTGAACTCTTTTTATGTTAGCCAATTAGACTACCAGGCATATCTAAGGTGCATCCAGAGGGATGAACAAATAGCAAATTACCCTGATATATATGATATCATAAATCGATGTACTGCAGGGCAGTATCTTCTTTCAACACCTGTTCCGGTACTAACAATCAAACGCTTTCGATTGGCATCTTGATGTGTTATATGGTTATTGGGTTGTTCCGTGTGATGACAAAAAGAGATCTAAATAAAGACATGTATGCCACAAGAAACAAATTTAGAGCGAAGCACTCTATTTTACCTTTAAGCTAGAGGTGCGCTATCGATTGCATGCCGTGAATAGATAGGATGGAATCAAGCTATGATGAATGGGGTTAATTTGTTAACTTCTGTACTACATGGCAATGTGACTAACATCACAGGACCTACGATGTAGGGTAGGCATTAGGACTACATTGCAAACTGAACTCTTGGAAATCACCCCCCAACCGGAGTTGAAATCCTGCCTATATTAAGATGGGTACTGCCCCAGTCAGAATCAGCAGACAGTGATTTTCATCAAAAATCAAAAGGAATTTTCGTTTGAAGTAGGTCAGCTCAGAACTTGCTGGTAACAGTCGCCTAATGCACCTTCATGCCAAAAATCAAGGTTCTAATGTCAACGGTTTTCCTTATTTTACTGACGAAAGGATTCGGATGGACTGACTCACTCACTCACTCATTAATTTGCAAATGAGAGCCTACTTCTCAGGAATTTCAAACAAAAGTTTGGTCAAGTTGGTCATGAGTTCTCTCTCTTTCCAACAAACAATGAGTGTGATTAGTTATTGATGAAGGTAAACATGTTTTAGGTGTGTTCAGTCAAATTACAGTATTAAACCATGAGGATCAATTGCATGTATTAGCATTTGTAGGTGTACTGATTTGTAGGAGAGAAAAATTGAATTGTTCACTAGCAATCCAGTGCTGGTAGGTGACAATTGGGCAGGCTGCACAAAGCATCGACAGGATGAACAGGAGGATATGGTCATTCATGGACATGTAAGAGGCTGTTATCTGGATCTCTGGCTTGTGCACCCGATAGTTCTGTGACATTGTGCAGTGGTGAGATATGCCTGCCTGGCACACAAGACTGAATATACAAGGCACTCATTCATAATTCTTGTTCTTGTTTTGTGATTGTTTCGATGCCAGATTTCTCCAGATCTTGAAGTCATGGACTCTGTTATTACAATACCGTATTTAATATCTTCAAGATGCTGATGTTACCATGTACCAGATCTAGATTTATCAAGGAAAAACACTTCTCATAACTTCATTAAATGTGAAATGCAATACCTAAGCACCTACCATTAACAATGAGCCTGATATCAGCAGAACTGTTCATATTCCTGGTGTATGCCCTCAGTGTGTAGATGCCCGCCTCTGCCTGAGAGACATAGTTGATGCCCATAGATACATAGCCATCTGTCTCTGGACTGAAACAATGGATATATTGTATTCAATATTATACAGGCATACTTTCACATCTACATGTACACCAATCCAGGGTTTTCTACCAATATTTGCAATTCATCTTTCAATGATACATGTATTTAAATGCCACAATTCACAGACGCAAAACAAATCCAATACAATAATCCGCATAAGAAATGTATACCAGTACCCGATTTTAACATCATTTAAATACAGATACATGTACTTAAGAATCCCTATGAAAGTAGGTACATGTAAAGAGAGATTACATGATGAATAGAAATGTATAGTGAACTCCTCCACACTCACTCCTCCACACTCACACCTCACTCCTCCACGCTCACACCTCCACACTCACTCTTTCACACTCACACCTCACTCCTCCACGCTCACACCACTCCTTCACACTCACACCTCACTCCTCCACTCATACCTCACTCTTTCACACTCACACCTCACTCCTCCATACTCACACCTCACTCCTCCACTCACATCTCACTCCTTCACACTCACACCTCACTCCTCCACTCACACCTCACTCCTCCACTCACACCTTACTCCTCCACACTCACACCTCATTCCTCCACTCACACCTCACTCTTTCACACTCACACCTCACTCCTCCACACTCACACCTCCACACTCACAACACTCCTCCATACTCACACCTCACTCCTTCACTCACACCTTACTCTTCCACTCACACTTCACGCCTCCACTCACACCTCACTCTTTCACACTCACACCTCCATACTAACACCTCACTCCTCCACACTCACACCTTACTCCTTCACCCTCACACCTCACTTTTCCACTCACACTTCACTCCTCCACTCACACCTCACTCTTTCACACTCACACCTCCATACTAACACCTCACTCCTCCACATTCACTCCTCATTCCTCCACACTCACACCTAACTCCTCCACTCACACCTCACTCCTTCCTCACTCCACAATTACGCCTCCACACTCAGACCTCACTCCTCCATACTCACACCTCACTCCTTCACACTCACACCTCACTCCTCCACAATTACGCCTCCACACTCAGACCTCGCTCCTCCATACTTACACCTCACTCCTTCACACTCACACGTCACTCCTCCACACTCACAACTCAGTTCTATTTCCATGTGCCGGGATCAATTCTGTGTGCATGGACCATGCAGAAATCCTAACACTGTTAAAATTTTCCTCATGCACAGTTCCATGCGCTCAGACAAATTTCCATCAATATCCAGGGTGTTTCTGGGTGACACTTGACCCAAATGTTGTCAAAGATCTTGGGCTAAACTTTCATGGCAGAGAGGAGAGTCTGTTGTTCTCCATTAACTCATACACCATCACCTCTTATACAAAAGTGTCAGTATTGTGTCACATCAATGACCCATTGCATGGAGAAAGATGTTCTTGTTCTTTCAGCAGAGAGGTCGATTTGGCTTTGGGGGAGCGAGCGCCAGGAGCTGGTTCATGCACATAGAAATGACCCGGAGTAGACAAAAATAGATAGAGGACAAGGAGCTGAGGCACATGTACATGTATGGAAGAGTTCGCTGGGCCAGAGACAACAGACAGGGTCACACCAGATTCTTGCCCAAGTTGGCCATGTACTTACTAGAAGGTGTAGGTGGAACTGTCAGAAGCGCTGATCTCTGTTCCATCTTTGAACCATTTGTACTGGGTATTGAGGGCAGATACCGTGAACACAGACACGCCCAGCTCTGCCCGACGATCACCAACCCTCGCCTCCAATGTATCGCGTACCGGGGTCAAGTACGCAAACGTCTTTTCTGCAGGCCCAAAATAATGTTAAGAATTGTATGTAATGTAATTGTTCAACCCTTGGTGAGATCAATAATTCAGTAAGAGAGATCCTAATATTTCGTGATTAAGATTCTTCATAAACAACAAAGTTTCAAGTTTGTATTTACTCATGACTAAGAGCATACACTTCATGTATCACCCTCTCTCCAATTAGATATATATAGATGTGCTCGGCACCATCCATGAACGATCTATGATCCATTCCCAGATCATCTATTAGATATAGATGTACTCGGCACCATCCATGAACGATCTATGATCCATTCCCAGATCATCTATTAGATATAGATGTACTCGGCACCATCCATGAACGATCTCGGATCCATTCCTAGATCATCCAACGATGAAATTATGTATGTGCTTAACCTTGCACAACTGGGATAGGCTATTGAAAATTTCAACGCTTATTGCATTCAGTGTTCACACTGAATCACTAGTGAAGAAAAACGAATTCTCGCTGATCTCGCCCTGTGCCTGTAGTCTCGCGCATGAGCTCAACCTGTAGAGTAAAGGTATCACACAGAGGGGAGGTGTGTGGGCATCAGTTGAAGTGAGGTAAGTTTTAGCTCCATGACATGAAATTTACTTGTAAATTTTTTAAGTTATTTGCACTGAAATTTTACCTCACTTCACACTTTATGTCACAGGAAGATGGTGGGCATCACAAGCAGTGAGAAGTTACTATAAAGTGCACAGCGGAGACTGTCAGAAAAGAAATCAAACATGATCCAACTGATCATCAGTCAGTAGCATCATCATGATGACATTATGCCTGTATGTACTACTACTTACTGACTTTCAGTCATGACTGACATACCTCCCCCCTCCCCTTTTTCTTTCTAGAAAAGGACTGAGAGGAAAGAAGCACTCACCATTAAAAACAAGGTAAAATCACCACTCTGGGTTTTATCTTGCTGACCTAGGACCTGTTGACACTTGCTGTGCTGTCACTGTGAGTGCCACAGAGTAGAGGTCGTTCCATGCCAGCATCATGTCCCGGAGATAGAAAGAGGCAAAGGTTGTATTTGACCTCCAATAATACACCCTCATTACATCAGTCACCGATCTTAGTAGTCCACAGAGGTCAAGATGCTGCTGCCAGTGCCCTAATTTTGTGATCTGATATGTCAACAATAACGGCTTGCCTTTCCATTCTAATCGTAGGGGAGGGAGGGAAGGAATTTGGCTTAAAGATGTAATCAGCCTCAAATCGGGGCTGAAATCGTTGTCTCTCAAACTCAGCGAAAGTGACATATGTACAAAATGAAACACATTTGACCACAAAAAACTAAACTTGTTTCTACCATTCACGAGAAAATAGAAGGAATTGATCTTTAAAAATAAACGGCATGGCATTTTTCCACGGCCGTGTCAACAAGCGTATACACGTATGGTGCATTCTACCAACGTATGCTGTGCGACATTACCAAACCGTAGGCACGAGCCATGACGTTATCCCTTGGCTACAGCTGTGCAGCATTCAGATTCGTGAGCGTCGCTACGTCACTCATACATTTTCCTCTCCGCGTACAACACACACTCAATGGCGAGATAGAAAAGCTGTCGAAGCGGGCAGAGTTACAAATTTCTCTGACAAGATATTCTTGCATTCGTTGTATATGACGATCCCTCTATCATCAAATATAATACATATGATGCTTTGGTAATCTTCCCTGCTGAAAAAACGCACAGAAAGGAGTTTACAAAATCCATCCATTTTCAGGTTGATTACATCTTTAATGTCACACTCAAGTTTGTTTCACTCATATGGTGACAGTCAGTTTGGTTGGTGGAGGATTGGTGCAAGGATTTCCCCTTGCCCTCTATGACAGGCAGACCTTAGCTTCATCCGAAGAGGAGGGGGATCCATTTCTGTTCTAACCTCTGCAACAGCTGAACCAAACAGTAAAGACGATGGTCCTTTTACTACTTCCGGTGTATAGCTATGCATGAAAGGTAAGAAGTCCAGGCGCCTCAAATGTACTATCATAGCAGATATATAGGCACTATGTGCCAGTAAGTCTCTATTCTGACAACCTGACAACAAAATTAACCCATCCTGCATCTTTGTCAGATGGGTCGAGCCCATCAACGTATCCGTAACATCTCAGATAACTTTGAGGAACCAATCAAGATCGGTCAAAATCACCACTCCTTCATGAGCTGTCTCTTCCAATACTGAGGCTTGTTTATTAAACATTGGGATGTAGAGAGACAAAGAAGTTTTGTCTGTGTCATCAGGGTACATTAACCAAAAATCTGCAGCCTAGAAACTGAATGGTGAGTCATGCACTGCATAGGCACCAACCACAGGCTTCTGTACGGGAAGGACCCCAGCAGGTCAGGAAGGACCCCAGCAGATCCTGCAGGTCGGGAAGGACCCCAGTAGATCCAGCAGGTCGGGAAGGACCCCAGCAGATCCTGCAGGTCGGGAAGGACCCAGCAGATCCTGCAAGTCGGGAAGGACCCCAGCAGATCCAGCACGTAGGAAAAGTTGCTTAGGAGTTAGCCTGTATGGTCTTTCCTCCTGTGAAGCCAGCTCAGCTAACACTCGTTTGAACATGTCATTTAACGAGTTAATTGCAGACCAGGGTGGTAATGTACATATTTTCCCCCAACACCTGACACTCCCCGACTCTGATTTCAAACCCCATCCTGTGGGGTAGATCTCGTGATTAAGTGGGAATATAGGTTATAGAAATCATCTATTAAGTCATACTATTAGCGTTTGATCTCTGGATCAGCATTTGACAGGTTCAATATTCAGATCTGTTGTTCTGATCCATGTCCACTTCCATATCATGCTGGGCTTCCTGCCAATAGGGTGTCATACATGTAGGAAGGACACACTCCGTCATATGCACTGGCTGATTGGACGGCCTGATAACTAGAAGCAGTACTGGGTAAATATTAACACCAGAAACTGGAAGCCGCTTTGACAGGGCCTCCCTTTAACCTTCATTTCCTCTTTCTGTTGTTCCATTTGTGCAAGTATGGCAGTCAGAAGAGGTTCAGGTGTAATAGAATCAAGTGAAAGCTGGGCCTGACAGGGCAGGATTGGGGGTTGTAGTGCTAACTGGGTTGGCATCCGGCCAATGAACAATGAAACAGACTAGGAAAATGTTCTTGAGGCCTAAAACCGGAAGCACCAAGGGAGGGAGCATCACTCAAAACATTTCCGGCTACCTCAAATACTACCCGTATTTGATAATACGTTGTGCAAGAGCAGACCCGCTTTCATGCATTGCATGGATAGGCATATAGGGACCAGTAAACATACCTGCCTGTCATTGTGGGAACCATAACCTCTGGTGGACGAGTGGGCTTGTAGTCACAGTCTTGCCCACAGGCCTGCAAAACAACAGTTTTGGGGGGGTGTGGGCGGTGTGGGTGAAGTGTCGAAATATGGGGTCTCTATATATAACCCCATGCTTTATATAAATCCACATCAAGGTGTGAAACGGACTTTGGGTGAATCGAGAAATAAACGATTTACCGCCAAACAAAATACATCAGCATATTCTACAAGTATCACTTTATATATTCCCGTTGTCAAATTAGTAAATTTGTTCAATTTTTTACCTTTGCCGGGCGATTCAAAATCAAACGTAACTGTCCATCCATCTAGGAACAGTTAGATTATGGCGGGCTTCGTTCTCAATTCTGATTGGTAAGTCGCGACAGCTGATCAGTGCGTGACCTCTCTTGCCAGAGGCGTGTCGCGACTGACCAATCAGAATTGAGAACGAAGCCCGCCACAATCTAACTGTTCCTAAATGGATGGACAGTTACGTTGAATTTTGAATCGCCCGGCAAAGGTAAAAAATTGCACAAATTTACTAATTTGACAACGGGAGTATATAAAGTGATACTTGTAGAATATGCTGATGTATTTTGTTTGGCGGTAAACCGTTTATTTCTCAATTCACCCAAAGTCCGTTTCACACCTTGATGTGGATTTATATAAAACATGGGATTATATATAGAGACCCCATATTTCGACACTTCACCCTAATACCACCGCCCACACACCCCAAAACACTTGTTTTGCGGGCCTGTGGTCTTGCCAGAGGAAGGATGAAAGAAGCCACCAAAGGAACCAGAATCCGTAGGATCGCTCCAGCTCTACCCATTAACAGAGACGTGCCGCGGAGATACATACCCACGACTTCCAAGCCAGATGAGTATGGTACAGCCGTATAGTCAGTGCTTCCAATACGACCATCCTCATGAACAGCAACAGAAGGAATCTGACTTATAACGGTAATGTGTGACCCAGTCTCCGATTTCCATTCTCCATCGTCAGGCATCTTGAGAATGGAGACTTCCACTTCTACTGTCATAGTAGCACCAGTCTGTACATCTTCCAATACACCCTCTACTTGTACCAGTCTGGTCTGTTTCTTACATGTACCTGTATTGACCTCTAAAATCAAATTAGGCAAGAAATTAGGGCTGGGAGAAAGCATTTGTTTATTTTTTTGTCCCGCGGCCGGGGGACTTTAAAATGGTTCTTGCTTCTATGTGTCCGTGCATGTCCGTGCATGTCTGTTCGAATGATTACTTCCTAACGCTTTGTTGGATTCTTCCGAAACTCGGGATAAGGATTCCTTGCGACTAGACGACAGTCAGTATCGCATTTCAGCAACATCTGCCTGAAGGTGGCGCCACTGAGTAAAAATGGATCTTGCTTCTATGTGTCCGTGCATGTCCGTGCATGTCTGTTCGAATGATTACTTCCTAACACTTTGTTGGATTCTTCAGAAACTCGGCATACGCATTCCTTGCGACAAGACGCCAGTCGGTATCGCATTTCAGCAACATCTGCCTGAAGGTGGCGCCACTGAATCAAAATGGATCTTGCTTCTTTGTGTCCGTGGATGTCAGTTACAAGCGATAACTTCCAATCGATTTCTTAGATTCTTCCGAAATTCGGCATACGCATTCCTTGTGAGAAGACGCGGTTGAGTAGTGGATTTCAGTAACATTTGCCTGAAGGTGGCGCCACTGACTTTCGCTTCTTCGTGTCCATTCCAGTTAAAATGGGTCTTTCTCTCTTTGTGTCTGTGGATGTCTGTTCAAATTATTCACAGGCGATAACTTCCGAAAGCTTTGTCGGATTCCTTCGAAATTTAGTATATACACTCTTTGTGACCAGACATGGGTTGGTATTGCGTTTCAGCAAGATCCACCTGAAGGTGGCGCCATTGGGTCTTGTTCCAATCTTCTGTGCATGTCCGTGGTTTCCATTCAAATTCTTCACAAGCGATAACTTCCAAATGCTTTGTCTAATAATTAGGCATCCCTAAATGCGTTTGTCATATTTTCTTCTTTCTTCCGCTTCTCGCTGTTAGTTTTTAATTTCATGTCACTTTAAACGAAGGACACCATTTTCTTAAATTTGCTATCCAGTCCTTCTATTCCACATCATATGATTTACACTAAAACTTTTGCAGGAACCATATTTTATTTCAGAAGTATAATATGAAATAACTGATGGGGAAATCCCCGCAGTACCGAACCCCTGGTTTTTGAATTTCGTGTCATCTTAAACGAAGAACATTTCCTTCAATTTTGCTATCAAATAATTGTAATCCACATCATATGATTTACCCTAAAGCTTTTGCACGAACCATATTTTATTTCAGATGTATAACAGAAATAATTCCGAAGCTGTTTTTTTTCTTTGGAATTTCGTGTCATCTTAAATGAATTTGGCTATCAAATAATTGTATCTCACATCATATGATTTACCCTCTCACATCATATGGTTTACCCTAAAGCTTCTGCAGGAACCATCTGTGTCCACAGGTGTAACTTACTATATTAATTACAACTGAGTTCCTAAAGATTGGGTGCACAGTGCATATGATCAATTTCCTGAATTGAATTGAATTCCACCTTGTGGCTTTTCGGACTGCCAGATGATGGCATACAGTTGTCAGTGTGGTTGTTTCATGTACAGGGAGCTTTCTATGGCTTTCATGTCAGCACACCTACCACTACCCTCAAGAAGAGCATGTCCCCATCCCCAGGGCGCCGAGCCGCACCCTCTATCTCCCAAACTAGCCCGCGCCCGACCCTCATATATTGTGTTTGAGCATATATATCTCCAATATATCTTGGCAGAAGCTGAAATTTGTGTGTTGTCTGCAATATTGGGATAATTGCAACTCCAAAAGGTTTCAATTTATCAGGCACAGACCCATGTTTTTATCCCATCAGCATATATGCCAGATGGGATCATGTCGTCACGCTGTCCGGCTGGCTGGCTAGCTGGATGAACGACGTTACCGCTCTAAAAGGTGAACCGTTCCCGCTAGAGTCTTCAAATTTGGTATACATTGTTGGGTGGTAAAGCACAAGAAATTGGGAACATTTTGGTGGTTTTTGTGGTTTCCATGGCAACATAACAAAATATATCCACATTACGACGTGAATGCTCTAAAAGCCGAACCGTTGCAGCTGGAGACTTCAAATTTGGTATACAGCATTGTTGCATGGTAAAGCACAAGCCTATTGAAATTGGGGATATTTTGTGGTTTTTTGTGGTTTCCATGGCAACATATGAAAAATATGCACATTACGACGTGAATGCTCTAAAAGCCGAACCGTTGCATCTGGAGACATCAAATTTGGTATACAGCATTGTTGCATGGTAAATCACAAGTCTATTGAAATTGGGGAAATTTTATTGATTTTTATGGTTTCCATGGCAACATAACAAAAAATATCCACATGACGACGTGAACGTTCTAAATTTGGTATACAGCAATGTTGGGTGATAAAGCACAAGGCTATTGAAATTGGGTAAATTTGGGTGTTTTTGCTGTTTCCATGGCAACATAATGGAAAATATTCACAGAATGAGGTTAATGCTTTAGAAACAGAACCATTGCAGCTAGAAACTTCAAATTTGGTAGCATTATTGTATGCTTGGCGTTTTGGCAGTTTCCATGGCAAACATGAATTGCGGGCAAGCACCTAAAAGGTGCGTGGACCCCTCAGCCTGTTTTTTTTTAGTCAAGTAGGATCAGGGCTGCATCTAGAGCCAATTTAGTTTCGGAAAACATATGGGCGCCCAAAACTCAAATGAAACAATAAACGAAAGTGTTGTTGTTGTTCAATTTGAAAGGATTTCTGAAGGAAATACTTCTAGAAAAAGCTTCTGGTAGCCTCAATATCGATCCGATTGCATAGCTGGGTATTGAATTTCATGTTAATAAACCTCTGTTTTGTGATTGATCACAGGCTCTTTGCGCTGAAATTCACATAAAAAAATTGGACCCTCAATAATGAATTACGAAAAGGAAGTAGGAGTTTGGGATCGGAACCTGCAAAAAATCTCTAGATACCATATATAACAGACTTCGGTTTCACATGAGTGGTGTGCTGTGATTACAGCATGCAAGAAAGTGTAGCTCTATCAGTGGCAATTTATGCATTGCACAAGTGTGATAACAAGTAAACACACTGATTGACACAGGCCCACCCTTATCATTATTTGGGGGGGGGGGGGCATAAGCTCCAGGTATGCAAACTGGTTCAAAATTGCCCAGAGTCAGGCTAAAAATGGGCTCTCCTAATCACTCATTTTAAATAATTTCCAAGGTACAGTAACATGTTTGGTGACAAAAATTGAAGCATTATGTTGTACCAGTTAAATGTGTGGACACAAATATGGTTCATGCAAAAGTTTTAGGATAAAACATATGATGTAGAATAGAATGATTTAATAGCAAAATTAAAGAAAAATGTTGTCCTTCATTCAATGAGAATCTTTCTTGTATCAGGGAACCTTCAAAATTCACAATGAAACATGCAACCAAGGGTCCCGATGGGCATAGATAATAGTGCAAAAGCTAAGCCATCAATAAATAATAAAAAAATAAAAAAAATAAAAAATCATGAAATAATTATAACCATCTGAAAATCTGATCATTTCATCAGTCAACATTCAGGAAGCTCTCACCAAAGTTTCGTCAGGCCCGACTTGATAAATCTACAGATATTCAGCGGACAAGAACATGTTGATGGGCATAGATAGCAGTGCAAAAGCTGAGCGATCAATAAATAATAAAAAAAAATAATTAAAAATCATGAAATCATCATAGCCACCTGAAAATCTAATCATTTAATCAGTCAACATTCAGGAAGCTCTCACCAAAGTTTGGTCGGGCCCGACTTCATAGATCTGCAGATATTCAGCGGACAAGAACATGTTGACGGACGGACGGACGGACATGGCAACGACAAGACCCCACAGCCCTATGGGCTGAGGGGTAACAAATGTTAATGGATGAATGGACAGAACGCAACATCGCATTACACGACCTCGTCTTCAACAGGCATAAGAAAATGTGACTTTTAATGATAATGATTTCTTGATTTTGGGGTCACAGTGACCTTGATCTTTGACCTTGACCTCAATTTTGGTACACAATACATCGTCTTCTCTCAATCTATCAATGCACACAAAAAAATCATGAGTTTTAATAATTTCCTGATTTTGGGGTCACAGTGACCTTGACCTTGGCCTAAATTTTGGTACATGACAAACCGTCTCCCCTCAATTTCTCAATGGACACAAAAAAATCATGATTTTTAACAATTTCACGATTTTGGGGTCACAGTGACCTTGACCTTTGACATTTGACCTTGACCTACATTTTGGTATGTGACACATCGTGTCCCTCTAATGTATCTACTGACACAAAAAACGTTATTTCTAAAAAATTCCTAATTTTGGGGTCAGTGATCTTTGACCTTGACCTAATTTTTGGTATGCATCACTTCATTTCCGCCTATTAAATCCACTCACAAAAAATTAGAAATTTTTAATGATTTCCTGATTTTTCGATCACACTGACCTTTGACCTCTGACCTTGACCTACATTTAATATGCAACACATCGTCCCTCCCCTAGGGCATCCACTCACCAAAAATTAGAACTGTAGATAGAAAACTGTCAACGATCAATGATTTCCTGATTTTTGGCAAGTGACCTTTGACCTCTGACCTCGACCTCAATTTTGACACATCGTCTCCACCTGGCGTATCCACTCACAAAAAATTGCAACTGTGGATAGAAAACGTTCACAGATATAGACCGGACACTAACACTTCAGTGATTTCCTGTTTTTTAGGCCCGTGACCTTTGACCTGTGACCTCGACCTTCATTTTGGTACGCGACACATCGTCTCCCCGTAGGGTATCCACTCACCAAAAATTGGAACTGTAAATAGAAAACTGTTCCAGATATAGACCGGACACGGGGGACGGACAGACGGACGGACGGCAAGACAGACGGATGGATGGACAGACGGACGGAAACCGCCATCACATAATACGTCCGCCTTTTGGGCGGGCGTATAAAAATGTGACCTGGTTATGAGACCTACATTCCTTGGGAGTATATTGTGGTGAAATTATGAAGCGATCGTGAATTTTGAATTTTGCACCCAATTCTTGGGGCAATTTCATACTTCAGGACCTATGTGATCTGCTTTGGAATGTAGAATTTTATAGCCATTTTCCCGGTTATGGACCGAGATCCAGCCTGGACAAATAAATATATCCCATTCCCTTAGGTTTGATCAACACAGGGCCATAACTCTTGAAAATATAACCGAAAGCAGAGAAATTTCACGCTGCACAACTATGGGGCATTGATCACATATCATGCAAATTCCATACTTGTCCATACAATATTAACCGAGATCCAGCCCGGACAAGTCTCAATTCACAAAGATTTCAAGAACAAACGGGCCATAACTCTTGAAAATATACGCGAAACGCAGAGAAACTTCACGCTGCACAACTACAGGGCACTCACCATATATCCTGCAAATTCCATACCGTACTTGTCCATACAATATTAACCAAAGATCCAGCCCTGAGAAGTCCCAATTCACAAAGACTTGATGAACAAAGGGCCATAACTCTTGAAAATATACGTGAAATGTGGAGAAACTTCACGCTGCACAACTACAGGGCACTGACCACATACCCTGCAAATTTCATAATTGTCCATACAATATTAACCAAGATCCAGCCCGGACAAGTCCCAATTCACTGAGATTTCAGGAACAAAGGGCCATAACTCTTGAAAATATAAGCGAAACGGGGAGAAACTTTACGCTGCACAACTGTGGGGCACTGACCACATATCATGCAAATTTCATACTTGTCCATACAATATTAACCAAGATCCAGCCCGGACAAGTCCCATTCACAGAGATTTCAGAAAAAGGGCCATAACTCTTGAAAATTATACCGGAACTCGGAAAAAACTCTACGCTGCACAACTGCGAGGCACTGGCCACATTCCATGCAAGTTTCAATCTTGTCCATCAAATATTAACCGAGATATCGCGCGGACAAGAAATTCGGACGGACAGATGGATGGACGGACGGCACGGCGGACGGACGGACAGACGGACGGACAAAGCAATCGCTATATGCCCCCCTCCAATTAGAGGGGGGCATAATGAAGAACTGATGGATTGCAAGTACGACTTTGCACCATTTTTATCAACTTTCTGTTATACTACTGAAGCCTGACCTGGCTGGCATCTTTTTGTGAGGTTTTGAGCCATGAGGTGCAGTTTGGAAGACCAGAATGAAATATTATGTATGAAAAAAAAGAATTTATTATGTTACAGTTACTTAAGGCTATTCTATGGATACCAACTTCTTTATTGCTGTGGAGCTGACATTTCATTGGAGATACATGTAGGCCTACTTCCAACTTTTTCATAGTAGCTTTGAAAAGTTTTCTCTTGATAAACATACCAGATCTGGATTTGGAAGTCCTGGATTGTCCCCCATATTCACACTAGAAGCTGTACCACTATATCAGGAGTTGTAATTTAGCCAAATATCCCTAAAATAACTTGGATAAAGATACCCCATCAGACTGTCTCTGTTCTCACAACTGGTCACAACCTTTATTGTCCTGTGCTAGTCCATCTTCAATGAGGACAAAACTGTTGGTGATTAATCCGTCATGTGACTACCCTCACACTGTCGGACACACCTGATCCAGCTCTTGAAATTAAGAAAATTCTATGACGGGAAAACAATCCCAGCTGTAGTGACACCTTACAATTAACATCAGGTTAAATTCTCTCATCGCAAAATACTTTATCTGTGGCATTCACCATGACAACATTTGCTGAATCAGGACCTATTTTGAGGGCTGATAATCAGAGATACACATGCAGAGAGCTGGATGGATTTCACCTGAATCGCGAGTCATTTCACCTGGATCGCGAGTCATTTCACATGGATCGTGAGTCATTTCACCTGGATCGCGAGTCATTTCACATGGATCGTGAGTCATTTCACCTGGATCGTGAGTCATTTCACATGGATCGTGAGTCATTTCACCTGGATCGCGAGTCATTTCACCTAATTCCGCCTGGATCATGGGTAGTTTCATCTGACTTCACCCCATTTCACCTAGATCACAAGTCGTTTCACCTGATTTCATCTGGATCACGAGTCGTTTCACCGGATTTCACCAGTATCAGGAGTCGTTTCATCGGAGGACCTTTGTGACAAACTCCTGTACCAGTTTACAGAAGGCCTGATCCTGGGCCATTGTGAATGTGGCACTGGACAGTGAGCGACTGATACTGGCCCCACTCCTTGATGGCACCGACCCCCCAGGACTACTCAGATGGGTGCCCCCGGGGGAAGGAGGGCTGCCCCTCTTCAAGTAACGATGGTAGCTGGTCAGGAAATAGTTCTACAGTAGAAGGAGAAGAGAAATACATGTAATAGCACCGTATGACACAAACTATGAATACATGTAATAGCACCATATGACACAAACTATGAATACATGTAATAGCACCATATGACACAAACTATGAATACATGTAATAGCACCGTATGACACAAACTATGAATACATGTAATAGCACCATATGACACAAACTATGAATACATGTAATAGCACCGTATGACACAAACTATGAATACATGTAATAGCACCATATGACACAAACTATGAATACATGTAATAGCACCATATGACACAAACTATGATTTTATGTGCATCATCAAACTTGTCCCACTTATTCTTCCATCGTAGCTATGTCTGTTATCTTCCTGGCTATAAACCAACTAGAAATGCGGACAATGAAATCGAATACATTTTCAACTCGTTCATTTTCAAACAATTTAACAGGTAGCATAAATTAAACCTCTAGGTTATAGAATATCTCGCCAATATGTAGGAGAGGTCAACAAGCATTACTACTGTCATATTTTCATCCACAGGTCAGGAGAAATGTGGGTTCTCCAGTTTTGTAGTTAAACAGGTCATTTTTCTTAAATATTTTGTAAAATACAGGAAATTTGAAGGTTTTTTTGTCAGTGGCACATAAACGCATGTATATGTACTTATACAGGTGTACATGCTTAAAAGAAATTGTTGCCTACATGTATCTATTTCAATAGAAAGAAAGTGGTATTTTTTTCACAATGCTCTTTCGAAATGTTCAAACACCTAAACTATAAATAATATTACAAGTGATATACGAAGCTGCGCATCAGAAAACCCCTCGGCTCTGGGCGCCAGCCATTCATAATGTATTCAATTTGAAGCAAGACTTCAGGAACACCAAGCAGTCAAGTGACAAATATACAGATTATGAAAAAATTTGCCATTAGAAATGGCCTCTAAGGTTTATGTCCAATCAGAGAAGTCGGTATTCATTACATCGATGATGTATACCAAATTTTGTCATGGAGCATTTGAAAATTATCAGAGATAGAGATCATTAATGATTTCGCATAAATTAAAGATGGCCGCCCATCCTTCCCACCACTCAGAGAAACTGATGTGGTTATTCATTGCAAGTGTCTTGATACATGGATGCTGTATACCAAGTTTCATATAGAACACTGAAATGGTATCAAAGATATACATCATCAAAGATTTTGCATAAATTAAAGATGGCCACCAAGGTTTCCGCCCAATCAGAAACACCAGAACTGCCATTTATCGTAAGTCTATTGATGCATCGATGATATATGCCAAATTTTACATCGAGCACTCGAACGGTATCAGAGATAGAGATCATTAATGATTTCGCATAAATTAAAGATGGCCGCCCATCCTTCCTGCCACTCAGAGGAACTGATGTGGTTATACATTGCAGGTCTCTTGATACATCGATGCTGTATACCAAGTTCATATAGAACACTGAAATGGTATCAAAGATATACATCATCAAAGATTTTGCATAAATTAAAGATGGCCACCAAGGTTTCCGCCCAATCAGAAACACCAGAACTGCCATTTATCGTAAGTCTATTGATGCATCGATGATATATGCCAAATTTTACATCGAGCACTCGAACGGTATCAGAGATAGAGATCATTAATGATTTCGCATAAATTAAAGATGGCCGCCCATCCTTCCTGCCACTCAGAGGAACTGATGTGGTTATACATTGCAGGTCTCTTGATACATCGATGCTGTATACCAAGTTTCGTATAGAACACTTGAATGGTATCAAAGATATATATCATTAAAGATTTTGCATAAATTAAAGATGGCCGCCAAGGTTTCCACCGAATCAGGGAAACTGGTTTGGTCATTCCTTTGAAGTTTCTTGATGCATCGATGATCTATACCAAGTTCACACACGGAACAGTGAAATGGTACCTAAGATACACAAGATTAATGATTTCGCATAAATTAAATATGGCCGCCAAAGTTTCCAACCAATCCGGTCCAGATTCAATAGGGTTCTGGGTCATGAGCATATGGATGTGCAGTGCAAGTTTGGTGTGCTTAGGGTAAGTCGTTCTAAAGATATCTTGGTAACGAGAAAGCTATGATGGTTTCGCATAAATTAAAGATGGCCGCCAAAGTTTCCAACCAATCAGGTCCAGATTCAATAGGGTTCTGTGTCACGCGCATACGGATGTGCACTGCAAGTTTGGTGTGCCTAGGGTAAGTCGTTCTGAAGATATCTTGGTAACGAGAAAGGTGTGACGGACGGACGGACAGACGGACAGATGTACATGACGACGACAATACCCTTCGGCCAAATTTTGGCCGAGGGGTAAAAATGTATTAACATATATAAATATATACATGTATACCTTTATGCATCAATGAATAAAAATACTGCAAATTTGTCCATATTTAAAACTTATTAAAGGAAAACAACTTTTTTACCACCAAAACTGGAGAATACTCACTTCCAAGACCTGATTCACCGGTTGTAAGAACTCTTTATTCTCCAGATATGGATGCATTCCCAAATTTTGTTATACCAAAACTAGAACTACATGTATAATACAAACATGTTTGCTGATTCATAAGAGTTCGATTTCGCAATTATTATTTGCGAAAATTCATTAATTTCAAAAAGGTGGGATGAAATGGCAACTAGTTGGGCAATCATTGGAACTAATTAAATAGAAAACCCCACATAACCAATTAATTTTCAGTCAATTGAGATGATACATGTGATACATACATTCCATTTTCTTTTTTTTTCTGTTTAATGGTGAATTTGTTCAGAATTAAATGAAAAGTGATGGGGTGTGTGGCAGCATCACACAGATTTTTAGTCAAAAACCATCCAGTTCTTTGCTTGAATTTTAAATACATGTATCTGTTAAAATACCATAATATGGACAGAGATGCCTAAATATGGTTGGAGAAACGTTAATATGGATGGAGAAACCTTAATATGTAATGTTTGATTTAATTTTATGAGGATTATGCACAGCCATAAGGCCACGGGGCACTCTCCTTATAGACGGAGATATATTAATGTTAAAGGAGATACCCTAGTATGGATGGGGGGGGGGGGGTATTTTGGCTCAATGTCACACTCATATGGTGACAGTCAGTTTGGTTGGGGGAGGAAGCCAGAGTACCCGGAGAGATCCACCGCCCGTCGGCAAGTAACTGACAAACTTTCACACATGGACCAGCTGGGCTCGAACCCGTGCCGGATCAGCGGTGTAAGGCTAGCGGTCACCAGCGAAGTGCGTTAGACCACTCGGCCACCGAGGGCCCCCAGTATGGATGGACACACCTTAATAGGGACAGAGATAGCTTAATATGGACTTCTCCCTGAACACCTTGGCTGACTTACCAATTCTGTACCCAACTCCCTCTTCAGTAGTTGTTTCTCTCTCTGAGGAAGACTTGGCTCTTTGAGGTAACGACACGCCTGAGACAGCACGATGTAGAGACAGGTCTCCAGTACAAACTGTACTTGGGTCCTATAAAACACAGACATATAGACAAATGTTCACTCACATATTTACATGTAACAACAGTATGACTCAGTGATCAATTAACGCACAAATGTTAAAACATTAACACACAAATGCGAAGCATTATAATAAATTTCCAGTTTCCTCTGACTAGATATACAATTGACACTAAAGCTGAATAAAATAAATTTTCTAGCTTCACCAGTACTGCTGCATCATTTTATCTGGGTAAAGTCAACATTTTTCTGCAGCCAATAAAAAAAAAAAATGTGAAAATTTATTTTTTTCCGTTTTTCCACATTTCTCTCTCAAATTTTTGCCACAGCGATGTTCTTTGAGTCTGTGTCTTGTTGTATTTAAAGGAAAATAGTATTGAAGGCTTACTCTTCAGGTAATTCAAAGAACATTGTTGGTTTTCATGCAAATTGTACCAAACCATTGCATCAGTGTGCCAGAAAAGATGAATATGTTAGGTCTGTATGAAAGAGAAAAAAAAGTAATAAAAGAAGAAGCTTTCCTCCCTTGCTATTTTCTCCAAAAAGTGCATGTGAAAGTAGAGATTAATTATATTCAGTCTAATCTAATCTGTGAAAGTGAAGCTGAATCTGCTGTCAGTTTCCTTAACACAGCAAGGAAGCAATCAGAGATTGCTCAATTGTATGCCCCCCCCCCCCTTCCGCTTTAATCTGATACTGCCCTGCCATTGTTCTGTTCTGTATTGGTCCGTGGAGAACCATTTTCCCGGTCCAAATCGGTTATGGACCGAGATCCAACCTGGACAAATAAATATATCCCATTCACTTAGGTTTGATGAACGAAGGGCCATATCTCTTGAAAATATAACTGAAAGCAGAGAAACTTCACGCTGCACAACTATGGAGCATTGACCACATATCATGCAAATTCCATACTTGTCCATACAATATTGACCGAGATCCAGCCCGGACAAGTCCCAATTCACAAAGATTTCAAGAACAAAAGGGCCATAACTCTTGAAAATATACGCGAAACGTGGAGAAACTTCACCCTGCACAACTACAGGGCACGGACCACATATCCTGCAAATTCCATACTTGTCCATACAATATTAAAGGTGAACTGAAAAGCGTTCCAATGTTCTGTTAAAATGTCATAAAACAAGAACTTCTATAGTTGTTACAATTATGTGTGGTAATAGTTCCGTCGGTTATTGTTTTATTTTGGGTATTATGAGAAGTCAAAACTTATACCGAGAGCCAGAACTTTTAAAAACGGCATCGCTTGCCTCCCGTTGTTTTTGGAACATCATGACGTTATAGTGGTCCTCGTTCATTCATCCGATGTAGCATGACGTCACATTTGAATAAAATTTGAATGAAGGGGACCATTATAACGTCATAACGTTCTACAAACCAAGAGAGACAAGCGATGCAAGTTTTCAAGAAAAATTTATAACAGGATAACTTAAATATTGTTATTAGTACAATTTTGCAAACTATATTTGCCCCAAAAACGTATAAAAGTTATGTCACATAAGACAAGATGTATATAAGCAACAATTTAGATAAAATTAAAAGCTTTGCAGTTCACCTTTAACGGACAAGTCCCAATTCACAAAGACTTGATGAACAAAGGGCCATAACTCTTCAAAATATAGGCGAAACGCGGAGAAACTTCACGCTGCACGACTACAGGGCACTGACCACATACCCTGCAAATTTCATAATTGTCCATACAATATTAACCAAGATCCAGCCCGGACAAGTCCCAATTCACTGAGATTTCAGGAGCAAAGGGCCATAACTCTTGAAAATATAAGCGAAACGGGGAGAAACTTTACGCTGCACAACTGTGGGGCACTGACCACATATCATGCAAATTTCATACTTGCCCATACAATATTAACCAAGATCCAGCCCGGACAAGTCCCATTCACAGAGATTCAGAAAAAGGGCCATAACTCTTGAAAATTATACATGAACTCGGAAAAAACTCTACGCTGCACAACTACGAGGCACTGGCCACATTCCATGCAAGTTTCAATCCTGTCCATCAAATATTAACCGAGATATCGCGCGGACAAGAAATTCGGATGGACAGACGGACGGATGGACAGATGGACAAAGCGATCGCTATATGCCCCCCCTCTAATTAGACTATTAAAAAGTCCAAATTTATTCATTCATTTACATTGGCCCAAAGATGTCACCAACTATAGTCAGGTTGGCATGAAAAACAATCCCAATTGAGATTTTGAGGCAAGGTAACCACATACCATATTTACCAAGAATATCTTCAGGTTTTCCACTGTTATTGTCCGAAAGCCAGCAGATCGGCATGATTTTGAGGCAAGATATCCACATACCAAATTAGGAAAAGACCCATCCAGGTTTTCAAAAGGTATTGTCTGGAAACAAAATTTCAACTTGGCCTCCAGGTGGTGCCACTTATCCACTGATCGGCATGCAAAAAACTCCCAAAGAGAGATCTTGAGGCAAGGTTCCCACTTCCCAAGAATGCATTCTTTATTAATTATTTCTCAGAAGCAAAATTGGATGGACAGACGGTCATTATAGCCCCCGTCAAGCCCTTTGGCCATTGGGGACAACAAAAAGAGTGCTCTGATATGATCCATACATACTTTGGAGGGGAAATCATTGCTGACTGGGACACATCAAGTGAAGTTCTGTGAGGGGAGTTAATTCTGTGCTCCATCTGCATGAAAAAACACCCAATGAAATGTAATTACAAAGTGAATAGGGGTCTTCCCTTTGGTCTGTACATGTATGCATAAGATCCATATTTTCTGGACCCCTCCCCTATGCAAACATATGCTACCAGCGACTGTTGTCCCCTCCCTCAGAAAATTCAAGACAACAATCAAGACTTTATTCCCATGTCATGCATGTGCATGTAAGCAAAGAGATGTAAAATTTTCAGAAAGGTTGCTTTATTTCACATAACAATGATAACGGACTGTATCACTTCCATATACAGTTTACATTCACTGTCCTATCTGCATGAAAAAAAAAAACAGCCAATGAAAAGTGATTACAATATGAATCAGGGTCTTCCATTTAGTATGTGTACAAAAAATCCATATTTTCTGGACCCCTCTCCCGTACCTATATTATAAATTTTTAATATCAGTGACCCCCCCCCCCCCGCTCTTCCACCACAAGAGTCAAGACAATAATCATACTTTATTCCCATGTGCTGTACTATTCTATTCTATATCAACAGTGATCAGCTGTTATTAATAATTTGATGAGATTAGTAATGCGATAATTTTCTCCCCTTCTCACAACTCCTGTATATATACTAAAATGCTGACCCCATATGGTGAATGTTCAGCTGTGGTCACAAGTGTTTACACATTTATGATCAACTGGTGGTTAAAAAGATAGGTTATTGGTCAATAACAAAAGTTTTTAGGCAGAGACACAGGTAAGGAGGGTCCTGAAGGTGGGGGGTGTACTCTTATGACAAACCTTAGATAACATCCTAACGCAAACAGTGACACATGCAAGGAGGGTCCCGAAGGTGGGGGTGTACTCTATGACTTACAGTACCTTAGTGAGCATCCTAACACAGACAGTGACACATGCGAGAAGGGTCCCGAAGGTGGGGGGCGTATTCTGCTCCACGGATGGAGTGCTGAACCCTACCACTAGGAATGGGTCATATTCACTGATGTCTAGGCTCTGTAAATGTTGTAAAAAATAACTCACAAAATCATCAAAATACTTGTACTGTACACTACCAATAGAGCATTTTACCAAATCTTAACAAATTTGCGAAGGTATGAACTAGCACTAGCTTAAATAATGTCACTACGTCAAATATTTGGGATCATAATGAAATAGCTTTCTCATTACATATAATGCTATGACATTTCCAACAACAACCCAATAATGAGTGTACCTGGTCTAACATGACCTCACAGAGGTCAGGTGTGTACTGTCTGAGGGTGGACAGACTTCGCCCCAACACGTCCAGCATACTGTAATACAACAACAACAACATACCGGTACTTTAATACAGCAACAACAACAACACACTTTTATGCAACATATAGAGCATGCAAATTGCACACTCTACAATTTAATGGTGCCCTATAATTGCACTAAAGTTTGAGTTATTCTCATTATCAGATGAAATGCACCAAACAACAATAACATAACTGATCAGGACATTTTTATACTAGAAATATTTACGTCCTCCGAATACATGTTATGTCCAGCAGTCCAATACAATAACCCTAAATTAATATTTGACAATCAGTTATTGTTTTTACCTTTGTTATATATTATTATCATTCATTTTGGTGAATAGCTTTAAGCTAATGTTAAATCTTAAAATGTACCAATGTTAAATAAAGATTATCTTATCTTTAACCCATTAATGAAGTAATTAACCCTCTGAACGGGACCTTTTACACCAATATCCATGTTACCAAGACAGACATGTTAATCTGGATTTAGGTGTGGATAAAGGTTAGGATGAATATTGCACAACTGGCAACCAATTTCATCTTCAGAAATCAATTAACTGGTTTAGCAGGACGTCACAAATTCTCTTCAAAGCAATAAATATTTACAATTACTGACCATTGCTGGACTGGTCCAAGTTGTGAGGAGGGGTTGTCCAGGTCCTCAGTGGAAGTCTGGGTCTGTAATAGTGGAGGTAAAGGAGACAGATCCTGACCTTTCACCCCTCCCCTTGTGTTGGCACCCCCAGACTGATGCTGCAAACACAAGGACATGCACTATGGTCATTCACTGATTTGATACTTTTCAACCTTCAGTTTAACAGGAGTGAGAAATACATATTTTAAATTTAACTACTTGTAACACGAGGCAGCACCTAAAAGGTGCAACAACCCCTCAGCCAGACAGTTTTAGTCAGTGTATATTGGTACACAATGACTGGAAAATGTATATATGTAAAAGCCTGAAAGATTTGGTTGAATGCAGAAGATGCTTCAGCAGTGGCTTGTAAAAGATTAAAATATGATAAATTGAGTGTGGGATGTCGGATGCATTGGAGAACTATAATAAACAATTTGACATATCACATGCGAAAAATATGGCGGAAGAACAAAAACAAAAGGCTTCAAGCCATTCTTGCTTTGAACCCTAATAATAATCTGAACAATAATAAAAGTCTTCCGATTTTCAGTGGGAGCCGAGTAATACAGAGTTTTTGATAGGAATACGGAGCTGCACATCTAAAACCCCTCGACTCTGGGTTCCAGCCATTCACAATCTATTAAATTTGAACCATACTACTTTGAAAACATCAGGAACATCAAGCAGTCAAGTGACAAATATACAGATTATCAAAAAACTTGCAATCAGAAATGGCCGCAAAGTTTTCTGTTCAATCAGAGATACCGGCAGTCATAACTTGTCTCTTGATATATCTATGATGTATACCAAGCATCATACTGAACACTTGAACAGTATCAAAGGATATATAGATCATCAATGATTTTACATGAATTGAAAACGGCTGTCAAGGTTTCCATCCAATCAGACAAAACGGTTTAGTCATTCATTTTTAGTCTCTTGATGTATTGATGATGTACAATGTATATTAATTCTCGCATCAAACCCTTGAACAGTACCAGAGGTATAGATTTTGCATAAATTAAAGATGGCAATCAAGTTTTCCACCTAATCAGAGAAATTGGTTGTCATTAATTGTACGTTTCTTGACGTATCGATGATTTATAGTTTCATATGAAGCACTAAAATGCTATCAGATATACATCATTAAAAATTTTGCATAAATTATAGATGGCCACCAAGATTTTCGCCCAATCAGAGAAACCAGTTCTGTCATTCATCTTAAGTCTCTTGATGCATCGATGACGTTTACCAAATTTTACATCGAGCACTTGAACGGTATCAGAGATAGAGATCATTAATGATTTTGCATAAATTAAAAATGGCCGGCCATCCTTCCTGCCTCTCACAAGAACTGATGTGGTTATTCATTGCAAGTCTATTGATACATCGATGCTGTATACCAAGTTTCGTATAGAACACTTCAGTGGTATCAGAGAAATACATCATTAAAGATTCTGCATAAATTAAAGATGGCCGCCATGGCTTTCACCCAATCAGGGAAACTTGTTTGGTCATTCCTTTAAAGTTTCTTGATGTATCGATAATCTATACCAAGTTTCACACTGAACAGCGAAATGGTTTCTGAGATACACAAGATTCATGGTTTCGCATAAATTAAAGGTGAACTGCAAAGCTTTTAATTTTATCTAAATTGTTGCTTATATACATCTTGTCTTATGTGACATAACTTTTATACGTTTTGGGGGCAACTATAGTTTGTAAAATTGTACTAATAACAATATTTAAGTTATCCTGTTATAAATCCGTCTTGAAAACTTGCATCGCTTGTCTCTCTTGGTTTGTAGAACGTTATGACGTTATAGTGGTCCCCTTCATGCAAGTTTTATTCAAATGTGACGTCATGCTACGTCGGATGAATGAACGAGGACCACTATAACGTCATGACATTCCAAAAACAACGGGAGGCAAGCGATGACGTTTTTAACAGTTCTGGCTCTCGGTATAACTATTGACTTCTCATATACCCAAAATAAAACAATAACCCACAGAACTATTACCACACATAATTGTAACAACTATAATAGAAGTTCTTGTTTTATGACATTTTAACAGGACAAAAGTTTCGGCTGCCAAAGTTTCCACCCAATCAGGTCCAGATTCAATAGGGTTCTGGGTCACGAGCATATGGATGTGCACGACAAGTTTGGTGTGCCAAGGGTAAGTCGTTCTAAAGATATCTTGGTAACAAGAAAGCTGTGACGGTTTCATATAAATTAAAGATGGCCGCCCAAGTTTCTAACCAATCGGGTCCAGATTCAATAGGCTTGTGGTTGACCACCCAACAATCCTGCATACCAAATTTGAAGTCTCTAGAAGCAACGGTTTGGCTTCTAGGCCGGTCAGAAGAATTGTTGATGACCGGACGACCTGACGTACATGCCGACGACAAGACCCCGCAGCCTAATAGGCTGAGGGGTCAAAAGAATTTGATTGCACATTTTTTCATATTTCTCAATTTTGTGTTATCCGACGGTATCACAAAGGCTTTCTGAGTTTTTCCAAAAAGCAATTTGAGCATGTGCAGCTATTAAATCACTGTAATATTGGTATGAGAACAATTCACCATACAGAGTTCTCATGGTGAACAGATGTTAAGATGATTGCCAGCAAATGGGTTTACCTCGAGCAGATGTTGTAGATATCGGGGTCGGATGAGTAGAGAAATGAAGGTCTGACACATATAACTCATACTGGTCTGAAAATAACATGTAATATACTATATAAACAGGAGTGATAGTCAGTGTGACCAAATCTTAAAACAATCACAGTATTACGTTAACAGTACCAGTGTTATAATACTTTCAACAATCAGATTGTAACCATATCTTAAACAGTCACAGTGTTACCATACCTTTAACATTCAGATTGTTACCATACCTTAAACATGCAGTCACAGCGTTACCATACCTTTAACAGTCACAGTGTTACCATACATTTAAGTCACAGTGTTACCATACCTTTAACAGTCACAGTGTTACCATACCTTTAACAGTCACAGTGTTACCATACCTTTAACAGTCACAGTGTTACCATACCTTTAACAGTCACAGTGTTACCATACCTTTAACAGTCACAGTGTTACCATACCTTTAACAGTCAGTGTTACCATACCTTTAACAGTCACAGTGTTACCATACCTTTAACATTCAGATTGTTACCATACCTTAAACATGCAGTCACAGTGTTACCATACCTTTAAGTCACAGTGTTACCATACCTTTAACAGTCACAGTGTTACCATACCTTTAATAGTCAGTGTTACCATACCTTTAACAGTCACAGTGTTACCATACCTTTAACAGTCAGTGTTACCATACCTTTAATAGTCACAGTGTTACCATACCTTTAACAGTTACAGTGTTACCATACCTTTAACAGTCACAGTGTTACCATACCTTTAATAGTCAGTGTTACCATACCTTTAACAGTCAGTGTTACCATACCTTTAACAGTCACAGTGTTACCATACCTTTAGCAGTCACAGTGTTACCATACCTTTAACAGTCAGTGTTACCATACCTTTAACAGTCACAGTGTTACCATACCTTTAACAGTCACGCTGTTACCATACCTTTAACAGTCACAGTGTTATCATACCTTTAACAGTCAGTGTTACCATACCTTTAATAGTCAGTGTTATAATACCTTCAACAATCAGATTGTTACCATACCTTTAACAGTCACAGTGTTACCATACCATTAACAATCAGATTGTTACCATACCTTTAACAGTTTCACTCTCATTCAATAACTCAACAGAAGTTTGGCCCTCAGTCCATAACTCAACAGAAGTTCAACCCTCAGTCAATAAATCACCAGAAGTTCAACCTTCAGTCAGTAACTCACCAGAAGTTTGGCCCTCAGTCAATAACTCATCAGAAATTTGGCCCTCAGTTAATAACTCAACAGAAGTTTGACCCCCATTCAATAACTCAACAGAAGTTTGGCCCTCAGTCAATAACTCAACAGAAATTCGACCCTCAGTCAATAACTCACCAGAAGTTTGGCCCTCAGTCAATACCTCAACAGAAGTTTCGCCCTCATTCAATAACTCAACAGAAGTTTGGCCCTCAGTTAATAACTCACCAGAAGTTTGACCCTCAGTCAACAACTCACAAGAAATTGGGCTCTCAGTTAATAACTCAACAGAAGTTTGGCCCTCATTCAATAACTCAACAGAAGCTTGGCCCTCAGTTAATAACTCACCAGAAGTTTAATCCTCAGTCAATAAATCACCCAAGTTCAACCCTCGGTCAAAAACTCACCAGAGGTTTGGCCCTCAGTCAATAACTCAACAGAAGTTTGACCCTCATTCAATAAATCAACAGAAGTTTGGCCCTCAGTTAATAACTCACCAGAAGTTTAATCCTCAGTCAATAAATCACCCAAGTTCAACCCTCAGTCAAAAACTCACCAGAGGTTTGGCCCTCAGTCAATAACTCAACAGAAGTTTTGCCCTCATTCAATAACTCACGAGAAGTTTGACCCTCAGTCAATAACTCACCAGAAGTTTGACTCTCAGTCAATAACTCACCAAAAGTTTGGCCCTCAGTCAATAACTCAACGGAAGTTTGACCCTCAATCAATAACTCACCAGTAGTTTGGCCCTCATTCAATAGCTCACCAGAAGTTTGGCCCTCAGTCAATATCAACTCACCAGAAGTTTGGCCCTCAGTCAATATCAACTCACCAGAAGTTTGGCCCTCGGTCAATATCAACTCACCAGAAGTTTGGCCAAGACATCAGGGAGCTGGAGCCGCCAATCCCTTGAGAAGTGGGAGAGTTGATGAACAAAGCTGCAGGTTTTCTTAGCTTCTCGCCAAACCTTCTCATGCAGTGCTACCCGTGACAATTCCAACACCTAGTCAGGGGGGAGATAATCCAAGAGTGTATTATGAGCTATCTACCGTACATGGATATACATACAGCTACATATGATATCTCAGTCAGCTCTGAAGTTTATTCACCTCAAAATGTCAAAATCATCTTTTTTAAGTTGGCTTACTCTAGTTCAGTTTCACAAGAAAATCAATATTAGGTCATTGACAGAGTAATTGAAAAGGTTATCTCCCTTGGAAGCACTGACCTGTTGAAGTCTATCTTGGTGTACACCCACAAAGTCTAGGGCATCTTTAAGGAAGGAGTACCTCAGTGTAGTTAACATCGTGGTGTATAGATCCAAACATAGACCATAGACACCTGACCATGTTGTTTCCTCTACAGTTACCTCCCCTGATAACTGAAATAGATGTCGTGAATGGTTTCATAAAATGGTCGCGTGTTGGTATTCTCAGGGCGTCATCATTAAATCATGTAGAAGCAGCGTCAGATACCTACTTATATCACTTAAATAAGGCAAATGCTTCCATCACTAATACTTTGGATCACCTCCTGAGTGTAGGAGAAACTCCTGTTATAGTGGGTTCACCAATGCCTTTACTAGCTTGTAGCTTCCCTTTGGTGGAGTACGTCAGGTGCTGCACTCGGTGGTTCAAACTTCAGCCAGAAACTCTACCACTACAACGTATTATTACATCAACTTCTTGTTCTTATCAATTTGATCACGTCAACATTTTTGTAACATGAAGAGTACATGAACATGCCCTGAACTCCCATCAAGCTCCCCATCAGGATGTCACTGTCAAGCAAAATATCTTCATCCGAAAGTGAATGGTTTGTTAGAAGCTTGTTCCTTCCATCTCAAGCTGATGAAATAAGACCATAGTTTTCCATGACCATGGGATTTGATGGTAAGCCATGAAATACCATGGTCGACAATGAAATACCTTGTATTTGATCATGGTCAAACTTTGCAACCATTGGCAGACCATGGTCGATAATTGGTTACCATGGTCAACCATGAGGATTCAGCAGGCAGGACTATTATTGACCATGTTCACCCCCAAGGTCAATCCTAACTAGATTTATCTGCCTTTGTGGAACTCTCTTCGTATGGTGATAGAAAAGTTTGGAACAGGTTGCAGATGACAAAAGACGGGAAGACTCTCCACTCTGAGAAGCTGTACAATTTCTCATATTCTTTAGAGAACTGACTCCTCTTAATGATGAATAATCATGGTAGATTTTAAACTGGAACTTTATGGAGATGTTTTAAAGTCAGAAACTGAGACGTATTGAAGCTTAAAGGTCATATTGAAATGCATCTACACCTTGTTGTTGATCCTGTTGCTGTTTCAGGATCCAGTGTATTTTTGAACTGCAATGTTGTTGTAAACTTGAATAAGAATAGAGAAATACTACATAATTGTCTGGATCAAATTATTTGCATGAAATTTAGCTGAGATTTTGGTGAACATTTCACAATAATGCCAAATCCTTTAGAACCAATGATATGTTACTATTGTGTACACCAGAGGCATTGAAAATACATTCAACTCTTCGGGGATCATATTCTGTATGTAGTAAGATTAGACGGTGCAAGACATATGGATTGAAGGGCATAGTTGACCAGAAGTAAATGACTGGAGGAGTTTATGGTTATCAATGGTTAACCATGTTTTTCTTATGTTTTTCTGAGATTGTATAACTGAAGCCTTTGTAGCTCTAGAATACAAAAATAGAAAATTTTATGTAAACATGTCTTACTGAAATGTACCTGTTAACCATGGCCCAAACTATATATGTATATTAGACTGACCTTGTGAAGGTTGGATGGCTCAGATACTAGATCTTCATTCTTGTATATGGAGCTGATAGCCAGACAGGTGTGCTCCGTCAACCCACCTAGACAGAGACATTCGGCACCCTAGTCAAATGTATAGAGAGAGAGATAGTTAAATTTTATGTCACATTTAATAATATTTCAGATATGCAGCAACAAGCAATTACAGACTTTATCGAAGGACATTATCATCTATCTAACAATGAAACACTCTTGAAAAAAGAGTCAAAACAATTCAATCACAATTTTGGAACATAAAATTGTCTCCCCCAAATGTAAACAAACTTGTGATTTTTAAAGACTTCCTGTATTTGAGACACAGTGACTTTGACCTCAATTTTGGTATGTGACATATCATCTTCTCCTAAATTTATCTACTGACACAAAAATTGAGATTTTTAATGATTTTCTGACTTTTTGGTAATAATGACCTTGACCTCAATTTTGGCAGAGGACACATCATCTCACCCCTAATGTATTTACTGACACAAATATGATTTCCATATTTTAAGGTCAGAAGTACCTTTGGGCGTAAATCATTGTTTGCCACCAACTGCTAGACTTCTAATTTATTGAGCAGCAGTTTTAGACTAAAAAACAAAAATCCATCTGTATGTCAACTGAGGCTAAATACTGTGGATATGTTATTTATCCCCAAAACTGAAAGATAGCTAATGAAATTTGTAGACTGCTTGCAGAATCCTCTCCACAGTAGCTTGATGTTAAGTTTTGCCATCTGAATAATTAGAAGAAATAGGGTAAAATGTAAATGAAGAGTTTACCTTCTCTGATGCAGCTATTGTTACAAAGAGTAATAGGACAGACTGGACGTACTCTACACCTTGTTTGGTCTGTAACGAGAGGTTGAATGAAAACTCATGTGAAACATGGAGAGAGCATTTCCCCCGAATACAAGTGTAAAACATTATTGTTGAAATGTTCTTAATAAAAACGTATAATTGTTATGAAGAGTAATAGGACAGACTGGATGTACTCTACACCTTGTTTGGTCTGTAACAAGAGGTTAAAAAAAAAAAAAAAAATTTTTACCATTGCAACAGTTACACAATGTGCATACATCAAGCATTGGATAATTGTCCGTGAGTTTCAGAACACATCAAGGTGTGAATGTGGACTAGTGTCAGTGTTATTCCATACAATTTTATATGATATGCTGTGTTATTTTCTGCTTTGAAATAAATTTGCACAGATGAATCAGATAGAGCTCAGTATCAGTCCATAATATATCAATTTTGTGAGTCTTATTAGGTTTACATTATATATGTGCCATGGAGCGGACATATTTTGTTGTTGTTGTTGTTGGACTCCATAACAACCCTCCTGTATGCTACACAGTAATGATGAGGGAATAGGGCTTAAATATAGTATATGTAAATGTCCCATAATGGTAATAAAGTAATACATACCTTCATCCAAATCTGTAATGACACGAGTAATGAAGAGATGATAGTATGCTGTTGAAGGGCAGGTAACCAGTGAGCAGGACTGGCTATCAGCTGGATTAACTCCCTTAGTAAACACAACCCTACCACCTGCAGCTGTGTCCGAGAATGAGAGAACAGATTAAGGACAAACCAATAAGAATTCACATTCAGGCTTCTAAGTAAATCTATAACCAGTGAACACCAGTGGCAAAATATTGGGACCACATAGCATTTATCAGAGGTCTGATATAGTGAAGAAAAATATATTCAGCCAAATATTCCTCATTGACCTCTCCTCCCACCATTTTCTTAGGGTTGTCATGGTAACCTTGACCTATGATCAAGTGACCTGTCAATCATTAAATCAATAGGCTTCTCCTTTTGTCTCCCAATGTTTAGCCACCTGCTTGTTGAGTTTTGTAACTAGTTATAGAATAGTACTACACTTATTGAATGGAAATCTCTTTGCCAGAAGGATGGAATGATTCATGATGACATTGAATGTGTTGGCTTTTGATACTGAAATCAATATGCTTATTGCTCGATACCTCTGGTTGAGAAGAGTATCAAATAAAATGGTTGGGCATATGGCCGGGTGTCACATACAATGGCTGGGTGTCACATACAATCACTGGGTACCACAATCACTGGGTACCACATAAATGGCTATGACAAACAATGGCTGGGTATGACATACAATTGCTGGGTATGACATACAAGGGATAGGTATGACATACAATGGATGGGTATCACATACAATGGTTGGGTGTCACATACAGTCGCTGAGTGTCATACCCAATGTATGGTTATCACATACAATGGTTGGGTATCATATACAATGGCTGGGTGTCCCATACAATGATTGGGTGACACATACAATGGCTGTGTATAACAAAAAAATGTACCATCATGTGATCCTGATCAGAGTAACAAAAGACTGACCTTTAACTTGATGTCCATGACAGCAGAGGTCGTTGTTGCTGTTTCACTTTGTTCCTGTGTGTTTTCCTGATGAGGAAGGCACTGCAGTTGGTACGTACTACGTTGTACAAGGGGACATAACACCACCAATATACTACTCAACACATCTTCTGATACATGTAAGTCTAGAAACAAGAAAAACAATATTAAAACAATAAACCAGAGATCTTATTTTCCTGTGTATACATTATTCAGCCAGGGTACATGTCTGACACATTCATTGTTCCCCCTGTAAGTGTCTGTTTCCTATACTTGGAGAAATTCATTACTCATTATATTGACCAAATTGGATTACAAACTCCTAGTAAAATGGATAACTTGAGTATTCTGATTAATTACAAACTCTAGCCTCTTACTTGCCTTTAATAAATTCACTTGTTATGATTGACAATTACTATTAAATTATTTATCAAAATATTGACAGATGTGATTAAGTAATTTAAGTAAGAGTTAGTAATTATAACTATTCCCAAGTAATCAGAATAGCAGTACTCAGTTAAACTTTATTCGGGTTTGAACACCACGAGTCTGGCTGCACAAATGGGTAAATGTACAAAAATGAAACCACTGTGAACATGCTGAAACCAACAGTACTAAATGTAATGCTGCCAAATATCAAGCTGTCAACCTGTATTTTATAGCTTTTAATATTTCTAGAGCTTTCATGGGGTTCAACAGTCTCACACCAGGGTCCATTTCACTATAGACAGATGTTCCCGGTAATAAATAGATTTTCAAACAAATAGTCTGGGATAGTTTCTCAATCTAATATGAAATAATTGGAAGGGTCTTTGGCAAAGTGAAACTGAGGTCATGACTTACCAAAAACACATTTGTATGTCTCAGATTTTAAAGAGCAGTAGTGATTGAGGCAGAGATCATACACATTGAGGGAGAGATCATACACATTGAGGCAGAGATCATACACATCGAGGGAGAAATCATACATATTGAGGGAGAGATCATACACATTGAGGGAGAGATCATACACATTGAGGCAGAGATCATACACATTGAGGCAGAGATCATACACATTGAGGGAGAGATCACACACATTGAGGGAGAGATCACACACATTGAGGGAGAGATCATACTCATTGAGGCAGATCATACACATTGAGGGAGAGATCATACACATTGAGGCAGAGATCATACACATCGAGGGAGAGATCATACACATTGAGGGAGAGATCATACACATTGAGGGAGAGATCATACACATTGAGGGAGAGATCATACACATTGAGGGAGAAATCATACACATTGAGGGAGAGATCATACACATTGAGGCAGAGATCATACACATCGAGGGAGAGATCACACACATTGAGGGAGAGATCATACACATTGAGGGAGAGATCATACACATTGAGGCAGAGATCATACACATTTAGGGAGAAATCATACACATTGAGGGAGAGATCATACACATTGAGGGGGAGATCATACACATTGAGGGAGAGATCATACACATTGAGGCAGAGATCATACACATTGAGGGAGAGATCATACACATTGAGGCAGAGATCATACACATTGAGGCAGAGATCATACACATTTAGGGAGAGATCATACACATTGAGGGAGAGATCATACACATTGAGGGAGAGATCATACACATTGAGGGAGAGATCATACACATTGAGGCAGAGATCATACACATTGAGGCAGAGATCATACACATTGAGGGAGAGATCACACACATTGAGGGAGAGATCACACACATTGAGGGAGAGATCATACTCATTGAGGCAGATCATACACATTGAGGGAGAGATCATACACATTGAGGCAGAGATCATACACATCGAGGGAGAGATCATACACATTGAGGGAGAGATCATACACATTGAGGGAGAGATCATACACATTGAGGGAGAGATCATACACATTGAGGGAGAAATCATACACATTGAGGGAGAGATCATACACATTGAGGCAGAGATCATACACATCGAGGGAGAGATCACACACATTGAGGGAGAGATCATACACATTGAGGGAGAGATCATACACATTGAGGCAGAGATCATACACATTTAGGGAGAAATCATACACATTGAGGGAGAGATCATACACGTTGAGGGGGAGATCATACACATTGAGGGAGAGATCATACACATTGAGGCAGAGATCATACACATTGAGGGAGAGATCATACACATTGAGGCAGAGATCATACACATTGAGGCAGAGATCATACACATTTAGGGAGAGATCATACACATTGAGGGAGAGATCATACACATTGAGGGAAAGATCATACACATTGAGGCAGAGATCATACACATCAAGGGAGAAATCATACACATTGAGGGAGAGATCATACACATTGAGACAGAGATCATACAAATTGAGGGAGAAATCATACACATTGAGGCAGAGATCATACACATCGAGGGAGAAATCATACACATTGAGGGAGAGATCATACACATTGAGGGAGAGATCATACATTGTGGCATAGATCATACACATCGAGGGAGAAATCATACACATTGAGGGAGAGATCATACACATTGAGGCAGAGATCATACACATTGAGGGTACGCATTGAGGGAGAGATCATACACATTGAGGGAGAAATCATACACATTGAGGGAGAGATCATACACATTGAGGGAGATGATATGCTTTCCGAATAGAGCTATACAGAGAGCTTTTTCAGATTTCAACAGCCTGCATAGCTTATAGGAGTGAGTGAGTAGGATTTAACGTCGTTTTCAACATTGTTTCAGTCGTATCACGACGGTGCATAGCTTATAACAGCCTGCCTACCTTAAACTGGGCAACTTTCATGTTTATGGAACCGACACTGATTCAACATGAGACTACAGTTGTACTTTATTCATTATTAGACGATATCTTCCTGAAGATATTAAACTTTGCTCCAGCGTTGTTTACTTTTATAGAGAATTTCTTAGGATATATTTCCTTTGAAATGAATATCAATTGGATATACATGGACAGATATACAAATCCTACTTGTCTCCTCCTGTATTCGGTGAATAAGGACAGCGGCGCCACCTAGGAGTCCAATCTGTACAGACGGGATGAGAGTCTCGCTGTTTGTACAGGTCTGTATGAGGGCCTGCTCTATCTGCTTGAGAGTGATAGATACCTTCCTGACTGATCTACAATACAGAACAATGATTGTGAACAACCACTGACAGAGGGCATGAGGGTGTCATTGTTTGCACAAGTCTGTCTGAGAGCCTGCTCTATCTGCTTGAGAGTGATAGATACCTTCCTGACTGATCTACAATACAGAACAATGATTGTGAACAACCAATGACAGAGGGCATGAGGGTGTCATTGTTTGCACAAGTCTGTCTGAGAGCCTGCTCTATCTGCTTGAGAGTGATAGATACCTTCCTGACTGATCTACAATACAGAACAATGATTGTGAACAACCAATGACAGAGGGCATGAGGGTGTCATTGTTTGCACAAGTCTGTCTGAGAGCCTGCTCTATCTGCTTGAGAGTTAAAGATACCTTCCTGACTGATCTACAATACAGAACAATGATTGTGAACAACCAATGACAGAGGGCATGAGGGTGTCATTGTTTGCACAAGTCTGTCTGAGAGCCTGCTCTATCTGCTTGAGAGTGATAGATACCTTCCTGACTGATCTACAATACAGAACAATGATTGTGAACAACCAATGACAGAGGGCATGAGGGTGTCATTGTTTGCACAAGTCTGTCTGAGAGCCTGCTCTATCTGCTTGAGAGTGATAGATACCTTCCTGACTGATCTACAATACAGAACAATGATTGTGAACAACCAATGACAGAGGGCATGAGGGTGTCATTGTTTGCACAAGTCTGTCTGAGAGCCTGCTCTATCTGCTTGAGAGTGATAGATACCTTCCTGACTGATCTACAATACAGAACAATGATTGTGAACAACCAATGACAGAGGGCATGAGGGTGTCATTGTTTGCACAAGTCTGTCTGAGAGCCTGCTCTATCTGCTTGAGAGTGATAGATACCTTCCTGACTGATCTACAATACAGAACAATGATTGTGAACAACCAATGACAGAGGGCATGAGGGTGTCATTGTTTGCACAAGTCTGTCTGAGAGCCTGCTCTATCTGCTTGAGAGTTAAAGATACCTTCCTGACTGATCTACAATACAGAACAATGATTGTGAACAACCAATGACAGAGGGCATGAGGGTGTCATTGTTTGCACAAGTCTGTCTGAGAGCCTGCTCTATCTGCTTGAGAGTGATAGATACCTTCCTGACTGATCTACAATACAGAACAATGATTGTGAACAACCAGTGACAGAGGGCATGAGGGTGTCACTGTTTGTACAGGTCTGTACGAGGGTCTGCTCTATCTGCTTGAGAGTGATAGATACCTTCCTGACTGATCTACAATACAGAACAATGATTGTGAACAACCAATGACAGAGGGCATGAGGGTGTCATTGTTTGCACAAGTCTGTCTGAGAGCCTGCTCTATCTGCTTGAGAGTGATAGATACCTTCCTGACTGATCTACAATACAGAACAATGATTGTGAACAACCAATGACAGAGGGCATGAGGGTGTCATTGTTTGCACAAGTCTGTCTGAGAGCCTGCTCTATCTGCTTGAGAGTGATAGATACCTTCCTGACTGATCTACAATACAGAACAATGATTGTGAACAACCAATGACAGAGGGCATGAGGGTGTCATTGTTTGCACAAGTCTGTCTGAGAGCCTGCTCTATCTGCTTGAGAGTTAAAGATACCTTCCTGACTGATCTACAATACAGAACAATGATTGTGAACAACCAATGACAGAGGGCATGAGGGTGTCATTGTTTGCACAAGTCTGTCTGAGAGCCTGCTCTATCTGCTTGAGAGTGATAGATACCTTCCTGACTGATCTACAATACAGAACAATGATTGTGAACAACCAATGACAGAGGGCATGAGGGTGTCATTGTTTGCACAAGTCTGTCTGAGAGCCTGCTCTATCTGCTTGAGAGTGATAGATACCTTCCTGACTGATCTACAATACAGAACAATGATTGTGAACAACCAATGACAGAGGGCATGATGGTGTCATTGTTTGCACAAGTCTGTCTGAGAGCCTGCTCTATCTGCTTGAGAGTGATAGATACCTTCCTGACTGATCTACAATACAGAACAATGATTGTGAACAACCAGTGACAGAGGGCATGAGGGTGTCACTGTTTGTACAGTACAGGTCTGTACGAGGGTCTGCTCTATCTGCTTGAGAGTGATAGATACCTTCCTGACTGATCTACAATACAGAACAATGATTGTGAACAACCAGTGACAGAGTGAATGAGGGTGTCACTGTTTGTACAGTACAGGTCTGTATGAGGGTCTGCTCTATCTGCTTGAGAGTGATAGATACCTTCCTGACTGATCTACAATACAGAACAATGATTGTGAACAACCAGTGACAGAGGGAATGAGGGTGTCACTGTTTGTACAGTACAGGTCTGTACGAGGGTCTGCTCTATTTGCTTGAGGGTGATAGATACCTTCCTGACTGATCTACAATACAGAACAATGATTGTGAACAACCAGTGACAGAGGGAATGAGGGTGTCACTGTTTGTACAGGTCTGTATGAGGGTCTGCTCTATCTGCTTGAGGGTGATAGATACCTTCCTGACTGATCTACAATACAGAACAATGATTGTGAACAACCAGTGACAGAGGGAATGAGGGTGTCACTGTTTGTACAGGTCTGTATGAGGGTCTGCTCTATCTGCTTGAGGTGATAGATACCTTCCTGACTGATCTACAATACAGAACAATGATTGTGAACAACCAGTGACAGAGGGAATGAGGGTGTCACTGTTTGTACAGGTCTGTACGAGGGTCTGCTCTATTTGCTTGAGGGTGATAGATACCTTCCTGACTGATCTACAATACAGAACAATGATTGTGAACAACCAGTGACAGAGGGAATGAGGGTGTCACTGTTTGTACAGGTCTGTACGAGGGTCTGCTCTATTTGCTGGAGATTGATAACAATAGTTCTGTCCATTGAGTCCGTGTACAATGATGTAAGATTAGAGATAACATAAGGCTATGGAGTGTGACTAGGGTCATTCTGGGAAACTTGAGGCATTATTATTAGAGAATTTAAAACAGATACAGTATTTTTGTGTGATGAGTGAGGACTTACTTGGACCAGCATTTCATGAGTGTGAAGTACAGAGCACTGGATACGGAGGCCAGCTTGACATTCAGTAAGGACAGGCCACCGGTAAACTGGGGAATAAAACAATATATTAGGTAAAACCTGTCAACACAGTACTGGACATGGAGGCCAGCTTGGCATTCAGTAAGGACAGGCCACCAGTAAACTGGGGAATAAAACAATATATTAGGTAAAACCTGTCAACACAGTACTGGATATGGAGGCCAGCTTGACATTCAGTAAGGACAGGCCACCGGTAAACTGGGGAATAAAACAATATAGGTAAAACCTGTCAACACAGTACTGGATACGGAGGCCAGCTTGGCATTCAGTAAGGGCAGGCCACCAGTAAACTGGGGAATAAAACAATATATTAGGTAAAACCTGTCAACACAGTACTGGATATGGAGGCCAGCATGACATTCAGTAAGGACAGGCCACCAGTAAACTGTGGAATAAAACAATATATTAGGTAAAACCTGTCAACACAGTACTGGATATGGAGGCCAGCATGACATTCATTAAGGACAGGCCACCAGTAAACTGGGGAATAAAACAATATATTAGGTAAAGCCTGTCAACACAGTACTGGATACAGAGGCCAGCTTGACATTCAGTAAGGACAGGCCACCGGTAAACTGGGGAATAAAACAATATATTAGGTAAAACCTGTCAACACAGTACTGGACATGGAGGCCAGCTTGGCATTCAGTAAGGACAGGCCACCAGTAAACTGGGGAATAAAACAATATATTAGGTAAAACCTGTCAACACAGTACTGGATATGGAGGCCCGCATGACATTCAGTAAGGACAGGCCACCAGTAAACTGGGGAATAAAACAATATATTAGGTAAAACCTGTCAACACAGTACTGGATACGGAGGCCAGCTTGATATTCAGTAAGGACAGGCCACCGGTAAACTGGGGAATAAAACAATATAGGTAAAACCTGTCAACACAGTACAGGACATGGAGGCCAGCTTGGCTTTCAGTAAGGACAGGCCACCAGTAAACTGGGGAATAAAACAATATATTAGGTAAAACCCGTCAACACAGTACTGGATATGGAGGCCAGCATGACATTCAGTAAGGACAGGCCACCAGTAAACTGGGGAATAAAACAATATATTAGGTAAAGCCTGTCAACACAGTACTGGATACAGAGGCCAGCTTGACATTCAGTAAGGACAGGCCACCGGTAAACTGGGGAATAAAACAATATATTAGGTAAAACCTGTCAACACAGTACTGGATACGGAGGCCAGCTTGACATTCAGTAAGGACAGGCCACCGGTAAACTGGGGAATAAAACAATATAGGTAAAACCTGTCAACACAGTACAGGACATGGAGGCCAGCTTGGCATTCAGTAAGGACAGGCCACCAGTAAACTGGGGAATAAAACAATATATTAGGTAAAACCCGTCAACACAGTACTGGATATGGAGGCCAGCATGACATTCAGTAAGGACAGGCCACCAGTAAACTGGGGAATAAAACAATATATTAGGTAAAGCCTGTCAACACAGTACTGGACACAAAGGCCAGCTTGACATTCAGTAAGGACATGCCACTGGTAACTGGGCAATAAAACTGTCAGGTAAAACCTTTCAACACAGTACTGGACGCAGAGGCAAGCTTGACATTCAGTAAGGACATGCCACTGGTAACTGGGCAATAAAACTGTCAGGTAAAACCTTTCAACACAGTACTGGACGCAGAGGCAAGCTTGACATTCAGTAAGGACAGGTGACCAGTAAACTGGGGAATAAAACTGTCAGGTAAAACCTTTCAACACAGCACTAAACACGGAGGCCAGCTTGACATTCAGTAAGGACAAGCGACTAGTAAACTGGGGAATAAAACTATACAGGTAAAACCTTTCAACACAGTTCTGGACACGGAGGCCAGCTTGACAATCAGTAAGGGCAGGTGACTAGTAAACTGGAGAATAAAACTATACAGGTAAAACCTTTCAACACAGTACTGGACACGAAGGCCAGCTTGACATTCAGTAAGGACAGGCCCCCGGTAAACTAGGGAATAAAACTGTCATGTAAAACCTTTCAACACAGTACTGGACACAGAGGCCAGTTTCACATTCACTAAGGACAGGCCAACAGTAAACTAAGGAATAAAACTGTCAGGTGAAACCTTTCAACTCAGTACTGGACACAGAGGCCAGTTTGACATTCAGTAAGGACAGGCCACTGGTAAACTGGGGAAATTAAACAATACAACCTGTCAACAGAGTAGCTGTTGAATGGTAACAAAAACTCAATTGATATAATGCTGGCATGAAGCCGTTTTACTAAAATAAAGCGACAACATGAACTTTATACATATAGTTACATTTGTATATATATTGACAAGCTTTCAGGGAATACTGTCTCTATCATCAGGTCTGCTTGCTATTCGCTAACATTAAAAAAATGTTAAACTTTAATGTTTTCAAATGAATGTGAAAATGCAAAATGGTAATAACTATTTCATGAACTGAGTTTGGACTTTCTACCTCTGAAAAATGGGGTGACTGAATTGCTAATTGATGGAGTAAATCAAATGTGAAATCATATTCCGTAATGAAGGCAGTCTAAATCAACCCTTTCTGGGGGAAGATTGTAATATTGATTTTTCTTTTATAAACCATAAATCATCTTAATCTCATGACTTCATTAGTTTTAAAAATTCTGTATCATTTTAATTTCATGACTTTATTCTGTTTTCGTGTGGATTCAATTTTTAAGAATCTATCCACTAACAAAAAATGCAGATCAAAACAGGAGAAATTGAACACCCAGGAAAATAACAGTTCTGGATAGTCATAATTTAGCAGCTTGCAACTGATATTCAGAGGATTTGCTCACCTGAGCTGTTAGTCCAGTCATTATATCTGCTAATATCTCACCTGAGCCGTTAGTCTTCCAGTCATTATATCTGATAATATCTCACCTGAGCTGTTAGTCCAGTCATTATATCTGATAATATCTCACCTGAGCCGTTAGTTGTCCAGCCATTATATCTGATAATATCTCACCTGAGCCGTTAGTCATTATATCTGGTAATATCTCACCTGAGCCGTTAGTCTAGTCATTATATCTGATAATATCTCACCTGAGCCGTTAGTTGTCCAGCCATTATATCTGATAATATCTCACCCGAGCCGTTAGTCATTATATCTGGTAATATCTCACCTGAGCCGTTAGTCTAGTCATTATATCTGATAATATCTCACCTGAGCCATTAGTCCAGTCAATATATCTGATAATATCTCACCTGAGCTATTAGTCCAGTCATTATATCTGATAATATCTCACCCGAGCCATTAGTTGTCCAGTCATTATAACTGATAATATCTCATCTGAGCTGTTAGTCCAGTAATTATATCTGATAATATCTCATCTAAGCCGTTAGTGCAGTCATTTTTCTGATAATATCTCACCTGAGCGGTTAGTCCAGTCCTTATATCTGATAATATCTCACCTGAGCCATTAGTCCAGTCATTATATCTGATAATATCTCACCTGAGCCGTTAGTCCAGTCATTATATCTAATAATATCTCACCTGAGCTGTTTGTCCAGTCATTATATCTGATAATATCTCACCTGAGTTGTTAGTTGTCCAGTCATTATAACTGATAATATCTCACCTGAGCCGTTAGTCCAGTCATTATATCTAATAATATCTCACCTGAGCTGTTTGTCCAGTCATTATATCTGATAATATCTCACCTGAGCTGTTAGTCCAGTCATTATATCTGATAATATCTCACCTGAGCTGTTAGTCCAGCCATTATATCTGATAATATCTCACCTGAGCCGTTAGTCCAGTCATTATATCTAATAATATCTCACCTGAGCTGTTTGTCCAGTCATTATATCTGATAATATCTCACCTGAGTTGTTAGTTGTCCAGTCATTATAACTGATAATATCTCACCTGAGCCGTTAGTCCAGTCATTATATCTAATAATATCTCACCTGAGCCGTTAGTCCAGTCATTATATCTAATAATAGCTCACCTGAGCCGTTAGTCCAGTCATTATATCTGATAATATCTCACCTGAGCTGTTAGTCCAGTCATTATATGATAATATCTCACCTGAGCCATTAGTCCAGTCATTATATCTGATAATATCTCACCTGAGCCATTAGTCCAGTCATTATATCTGATAATATCTCACCTGAGCTATTAGTCCAGTCATTATATCTGATAATATCTCACCCGAGCCATTAGTTGTCCAGTCATTATAACTGATAATATCTCATCTGAGCTGTTAGTCCAGTAATTATATCTGATAATATCTCATCTAGGCCGTTAGTGCAGTCATTTTTCTGATAATATCTCACCTGAGCGGTTAGTCCAGTCCTTATATCTGATAATATCTCACCTGAGCCATTAGTCCAGTCATTATATCTAATAATAGCTCACCTGAGCCGTTAGTCCAGTCATTATATCTGATAATATCTCACCTGAGCTGTTAGTCCAGTCATTATATCTGATAATATCTCACCTGAGCCGTTAGTCCAGTCATTATATCTGATAATATCTCACCTGAGCCTATTGTCCAGTCATTATATCTGATAATATCTCACCTGAGCCGTTAGTCCAGTCATTATATCTGATAATATCTCACCTGAGCCGTTAGTCCAGTCATTATATCTGATAATATCTCCTCCTTCAGGGCCTCATCTAAGTGAAGATCTTCAATCTGAAACAATAAAAGATAGTGCCACGGCACTGTAGCTCATCTGGCTGTAACTGGAGAAAGTAGCTGTACGAAATTTTTACTAAAGAACTGCAATAGATGAATTTCTAACTTGTGTTGTCCCCCCTGAACACTAAATGATCCAAGCAGTAATTCCTGAGATTTCATGATAACAAAGTTTCATGGGAAATTCAAGATGCGGCCATATTGGATTTTCGAAATGGACCAAAAAAGGTATCTTGCACAACTAGACCCCAAGGGGAACCTGTATATCAAATTTGAGAAAGATCAATGCAGTACTCCTGAGAAAACACGATAACAAAGTTTCATGGGGAAATCCAAGATGGCCGCCTGGTGGCCATATCGGATTTTCGAATGAAGCCCACAAAAGAGATCCTGTACAACTAGACCCCAAGGAGAACCTGTGTACCAAATTTGAGAAAGATCCATGCAGTACTTCCTGAGAAATCACGATAACAATGTTTCATGGAGAATTGGATTTTCGAATCGAAGCACAGGTATCTTGCACAACTAGACCCCAAGGGGAACCTGTGCACGAAATTTGAGAAAGATCCAGGAGGTAGTTCCTGAGAAATCGCGATAACAATGTTTCATCAGGAAATCCAAGATGGCCGCCTGGTGGCCATATTGGATTTTTGAATCCGACCACAAAAAGGTATCTTGCACAACTAGACCCCAAGGGGTATCTGTGTACCAAATTTGAGAAAGATCTATGCAGTAGTTTTTGAGAAATCGCAATAACAAATACACATGTTGTACAAGTAGACCCAAAGGGGAACCGATGTACCAAATTTGAAAAAGATCCATGAAGTAGTTACCGAAAAATAATGATGACAAGATTTCACTGGCAAATTCAAGATGGCCACCATGGCAGCCATATTTTAAATCATATCGACATGGCATGAACAAATTCTGGTGTACTCACTGGGGGGAACATGCATGCCAAGTTTCAGCTTAATCAGCCAAGCGATTTCAGAGAAGAAGATGTTTACAGCCGACGCACGACGCAGGACACACGACAGACGACGGACGACTGACGACGGACAACCAGGCCATGACATTAGCCCATTGGGCCTTCGGCCCAGATGTGATATCAGTTAGAATTGAAAAAAACAATGCAACTTAAGCTCATTGTTGTAATTTTTTTTTTTTCACACAGCCACTCGCCAATTAGGACCAAAGGTAGCCTATCAATATATCAGATTCCTGGGAGGTCCACTACTCAGAATCAATAGAGACCAACATATCAAATTATAGGATGGGTGGGGGGTAAAAATCAGGTTCACTGGTGGTTCACCAAATCACTCCAGGTCTTAAAATCATTCTCAATTATGCTCCAACAATATCAGATTCACATGAGGTCCACCAATCAGATCAACTCGTCGTCCAATATTTCTTTTCACTCATAGTCAGTCAATCAGATTTGCTCATGGTCCATCAACATGATCAAATAGATTCAAAGAGGGCCCACCAGTGGTAATGCAACAGCGATGGACTTGCACAATATCAATTATCTAATTATCACAATATCAACTAGAGGTTCCGCTTTGACCCTTGAGTTGCCGCTCCGGCATGAAGCCTATGCTGGTTGTTTTTTTGGGCAAAAACATACGTCTCCCCCAACCTCCCACCTTGCCTTGAATGGGCACATAATTTAAGGGAAAGTGATATAAAATGAATGTAGCAATAAGTATCTTAAACAAAGCTGCGTATCTAAAAATATTAATTACAAAGAAGCGATTTTCATTGTATATACATGTACAAGTAGATGAACGGTTGGACGGACATCGGACACAGATGAATGCATGCACACATACACTAAAACCTGATCAAATGCGGGGGCTATCCCAATGAAGCTTCCATCCAAGTTTGGTGAAATTCCATCCAATAGTTCTCAAGGTATCTTGCAGACAAAGCCTGTATATACATGTACAAGCAGATGGACGGACACTGGACGAATGCAGGCACACACACCAAAACCTAGTCAAATGAGGGGGCTATCCTAATGAAGCTTCCATCCAAGTTTGGTGAAATTCTGTTCAGTAGTTCTCCAGATATCTTGCAGACAAGCCCTGTATATACATGTACAAGTAGACGGACGGACGGACACCGGACATGGATGAATGCACGCACACACACCAAAACCTAATCAAATGAGGGGCTATCCCACTATAGCTTCTATCCAAGGGGAGTGAGATTCCGTCCAGTAGTTCTCAAGATATCTTGCAGACAAGGCCTGTACATACATGTACAAGTAGACGGACGGACGGACACCGGACATGGATGAATGCACACACACCAAAACCTAATCAAATGAGGGGGCTATCCCACTATAGCTTCTATCCAAGGGGAGTGAGATTCCGTCCAGTAGTTCTCAAGATATCTTGTAGACAAGGCCTGTACATACATGTACAAGTAGATGGATGGACAGACGGACACCGGACACGGATGAATGCACGCACATACACCAAAACCTAATCAAATGAGGGGCTATCCCAATGAAGCTTCCATCCAAGTTTGGTAAAATTTTGTCCAGTAGTTCTCCAGATATCTTGCAGACAAGCCCTGTATATACATGTACAAGTAGATGGACGGACGGACAGACACCGGACATGGACGAATGCACGCACACACACCAAAACATAATCAAATGAGGGGGGCTATCCCACTGAAGCTTCCATCCAAGTGTGGTGAAATTCCGTTCAGTAGTTCTCAAGATATCTTGCAGACAAGGCCTATATATACATGTACAAGTAGATGGACGGACACCGGACACGGATGAATGCATGCACACAAACCAAAACCTAGTCAAATGAGGGGGCTATCCCAATGAAGCTTTCATCCAAGTTTGGTGAAATTCCATCTAGTAGTTCTCCAGGTATCTTGCAGACAAGCCCTGTATATACATGTATAAGTAGATGGACGGACACCGGACACGGATGAATGAACCCACATACACCAAAACCTAATCAAATGAGGGGGCTATCCCAATGAAGCTTCCATCCAAGTTTGGTGAAATTCCATCCAGTAGTTCTCCAGATATCTTGCAGACAAGCCCTGTATATACATGTACAAGTAGATGGACGGACGGACACCGGACATGGATGAATGCACGCACACACCAAAATCTAATCAAATGAGGGGGCTATCCCACTAAAGCTTCCATCCAAGTGGGGTGAAATTCCGTCCAGTAGTTCTCAAGATATCTTGCAGACAAGGCCTGTATATACATGTACAAGTAGATGGACGGACGGACGGACACCGGACACGGATGAATGCACGCACATACACCAAAACCTAATCAAATGAGGGGCTATCCCAATGAAGCTTCCATCCAAGTTTGGTGAAATTCCATCCAGTAGTTCTCAAGATATCTTGCAGACAAGGCAAGGGGACGGACAGACATCCATCCAGACATCCAGACATCCAACCAGACAGACAGACAGACAGACAGACAGACAGCACAAACACTAGATGTCTCCCCCCAACATAGTTGGGGGAGACATAATTATCTAATTATCACAATATCAATTATCTAATACCAATTATCCAAATAGATTCTGTGATTGCCACTTAACTTTTATCAAGTTTGGTTTTTTTATCAATTTTAAACTGGTTAACCAATCAAAAGACAGAACTTCTGGTCCTGGTGTGCAAGCCCCCCATTAGATTCACTTGAATTCCACCAATCAGATTTGCTAGAGGTTCACCAATCAGATTAAATGGAGGCCCACCAAAACACGCACATCACCGGAGGTCTACCAATCAGATTCATCGAAGGTTCACCAATCATTCCCCATTGTGCCCAGCCAATCAGATTCACTATTGGTCAACCAATCAGAATGACTTACCTGATGAGTGGTGACAGTAATCGTTAGGTTTTTCCAGGCACATAGCAGTTGTAATGTTGGATTCTCATCCAGTGTTTCCATTGTAACTGTGCTCTCATCCCCTTCTTGGCACATACTCTCACGTACACACTGTCACGTAAAATAGCATTTAGACATTGCCAATATTTTTTCTACTCTTAGAAGTTATGAAACTTTTTTGAAAATTGACTTTCCATTATAACCTGCACAATAATTTGCCATGACTAAAGACTTACTCCAAAAGACAAACTTGACAATCAACATGACCAAAGATATGTTTGTTATTCGTTTAGAATACAATGATAATCCTTGACAGGAAGGCAAAGTAGAGCCAATTAACTCACCTCTGACCAGTATTTCAACCTCTTCTTCTTGTGAACTTCACCTAACATTTCATGTAATGTCTTGTCCAACTTTTCTCTGAAAGCCAATGAAATAATATTAATACACATGACATATATGTTAGTACATCCAGGATGGCACCATGACCAGTTCCCCAATTCATGATCTAATGCTTAAATATTATTCAGACCCTCCCGGCGCCCTCTCCCTCAACACTCTCCGCAGACCCTGGTTCTTACCTGGGTAGAGTATAGAACTCTTGAGATAGAATCTTCATCACGAATGCTGATGTCTTCATCCCACAAGCTACAACCTAAGAAATAATAATAAAGAAGATAAATTTGTTATAAAATCCAAGCTCACCAAATTATCCTAACTAAAGTTTCACATTAGTTTAGTTTCCTACATTACATTAGTTACCTACGTATGTATGTGCGACATTGTTATTGATATTAGAGGACAAGAACAATGATCTCTGAAAGATTCAAATTGATGTTTAAACTCTTGCTTAACCTACCCATATATTTCTATATTTACAAGACAACTGAATTGTTTTCTATAAAGATTCAGTACACTACTGGAGTATTTCAAAGGTAGATCACCATGGTAACAGCCTTGTTCTCACCTCTGTCTCTTCCTGTCCAGTATCTGGTAAATCTCTCATCAATGGAGCCATCACATTGGGCCAGAAAGATGTCCTACAAACAAAGGTACATTAAATATATTATGTTACCTATCCATTCTTAGATTTCACAAATATGCCATCTTCCTGATGAGTAACATGTTTGAAACCCCACCCCTGTATAACCTCACATACAGTAATGATGTCCTAGATAAATAATGCAGTGAACAATGAAGATTAACATCACTACACAATATGCTTTATGGGTCCACCCAAAACATGACCTGTAACATCACTACCCCATCATAGGTCGACTCAACACATGACCTATAACATCACTACACCATCACGGATCCACCCAAAACATGACCTGTAACATCACTACCCCATCATGGGTCCACCCAAAACAGGATCTCTAACATCACTACTCCATCATGGGTCCACTCAATCCACAATCTATGACATCACAATCCCATCTGCTGTAAGGGTTCACTCAATCCATGACCTATAACATCACTATCCTATCTGCTGTATGGGTCTACCCAATCCATGAACTATAACATCACTATGACAAATAGGATAGTGATGTTAGGAGCCCCCTGGATGTTCAAGGAGCCCCAATGTCTGGGGTATGGGTCCATCCAATCCATGAACTATAAGATGACTATTCCATCTGCCGTATGGGTCCACAAAATCCGTGAACTATAACATTACTACCCCATCATGGGTCCAAAAGAACACAGGACCTATAACATCACTACACCATCATGGGTCCACCCAATCCACAACACATGACATCACTATCCCATCTGCTGTAAGGGTCCACTCAATCCATGACCTATAACATCACTATCCCATCTGCTGTATGGGTCCACCCAAGTCTAAGACCTATAACATCACTATCCCATCTGCTGTATGGGTTCACCCAATCTAAGACCTATAACATCAGTATCCCATCTGCTGTATGGGGTCACCCAATCTAAGACCTATAACATAACTTATCTGCTGTATGGATCCAGCCAATCCATGACCTATAACATCACTATCCCATCTGCTGTATGGGTCCAGCCAATGTAAGACCTATAACATCACTATCCCATCTGCTGTATGGGTCCACCCAATCTAAGACCTATAACATCACTATCCCATCTGCTGTATGGGTCCAGACAATCCATGACCTATAACATCACTACCCCATCTGCTATATGGGTCCACCCAATCTAAGACCTATAACATCACTATCCCATCTGCTATATGGGTCCACCCAATCTAAGACCTATAACATCACTATCCCATCTGCTGTATGGGTTCACCCAATCTAAGACCTATAACATCATTATCCCATCTGCTGTATGGGTCCACCCAATCTAAGACCTATAACATCACTATCTCACCTGCTGTATGGGTCCACCCAATCTAAGACCTATAACAACACTATCCCATCTGCTGTATGGGTTCACCCAATCTAAGACCTATAACATCACTATCCCATCTGCTGTATGGGTCCACCCAATCCATGACCTATAACATCACTATCCCATCTGCTGTATGGGTCCACCCAATCCATGACCTATAACATCACTATCCCATCTGCTGTATGGGTTCACCCAATCTAAGACCTATAACATCACTATCCCATCTGCTGTATGGGTCCACCCAATCTAAGACCTATAACATCACTATCCCATCTGCTGTATGGGTTCACCCAATCTAAGACCTATAACATTATCCCATCTGCTGTATGGGTCCACCCAATCCATGACCTATAACATCACTACCTCATCTGCTGTATGGGTCCACCCAATCTAAGACTTAT
>JAVTVY010020032.1:0-76356 GCA_036873755.1 Hanleya hanleyi | reverse complement strand
CGTATGGAAGAAGAAGACCTTCTGTTTCTTGAGAAAGGCTTGGAACAGTCTGTTGAGGAATTCCGTGCCTTCGTCGGTTTGCAAATACAAAGGTTTGCGCCCGGTCTTGAAGATGTCTTTGAACGCCGCTATGAGATTTGCCCCCGTTTTCGTCCGGATGGGTACCACCCACGCATACTTGGATAGAATATCGATGCACGTCAAGATATACCGATTCTCATCGTTGTATTTGGCAAAGGCGCTCATATCGACCAAATCCGCTTGCCACTGGGCATCTTTTCCTCCCACGATGATCCGGTTCCGTAGAAAATGGCGACGGACAGCTCGATGTAAGGTATAGGTGTCTTGTTTTCTTAACCAATCTCGGACTTGGGCACGTTGTATCCCCTGGGGTTTGGCCGCTCGATAGAGAGCCGACAAGGCACTATAGGCCGCCGGACTGTCGGGACTGTAGTATAAGTTATCCAACACCCTCTCCCAGCGCTTCATGGTGACAAAATGATGATGGACCCAGGCTCTATCGTTTATTTATAACGGGTGTATCTTGGGCCGGAGTTTCTTTCTGATTTTCTTCGTGGGCTTCCACAGTGGCCATGGTAAATGACCAGTCCAACTCGTCTGATGACCGCTTGATAAGCACTTCATCCACATCCACCACGGCATCTTCCAATGCAGACCATAGATCAGGGTGAAGGGTAAAATGCACTGTACCTCCATCTAGCCGAGCCAATTGAGCAAAGAAAGGGCTGCGTCGGATGTACACATCGTGACACAAGTGGATGAGGTCGCCGTCCAGTTCACCAGACAACACCCGTTTGAATTTGGTCCAGTCCTCCCGGGACAGACGAATGTGAGCCGGGCACGGTTGTGTAGGGTCCGCATCACAGACGTCCCCCACCTCCTCCATGATATCGACCTTATCCGCATACACGTGCAGGAAAACCTCGGGGGTCAAGCTGAAATACGCCAGTACTATATGCTCCGTCATGGTCAGTACGTGAATGGTACCAGATTTCACTGTCTCGTATTTATAGGGAGAACCCCGTGAGATCAAAGGATCAGGTGGTCATGTCATTGGGCTGACTGAGTCTAGCCGGGTAATCAATGGCATCGTCGTCGGGTTCATGTAGTTGTTGACGGGGTTCAGCCAGCGCGTCCTCAATAGCACGAGCCCACCCCAACTGGTGTGATGATCGCTCGTCCGGTGTAAACAGCTGGTCCACAATAGGCACCACTTTCTCCAAGGCTGACCACAGATCGGGGTCTAGGGTGAAGCCTCGCGTAGGGTCTTGGTAGCGGCCCAGGCGTAGGAAGAGGGAGGTACGGTATACGTAGATGGCATTGTCTATGTGGATGAGGTTTCCGTCGAGCTCGCCGCTCAACACCCGTTTAAATTTGGTCCAGCCGTCACGAGGTAGTGTGACCGTATTCGATACGGTCTCAGCGGGCGCCCAGCAAATAGCTCCACGGTCTTCCACCAGGGTGACTTTATCTTCATAGACGTGTAACCCCACCCGGGGTGTAAGGGGCAGGATGGCTCGTAGGACGGGTGACATGCTTGGTCCAAATGTCGAACGGTGAATGACACACACTCTGTCTGACCCTCGTATTTATAGTGTCAATACCACAGCGCCAGGGTCAATAGGGCACAGACTAGTATGAGGCCAACCAGCCGGCGCTGGTTCCGGCGTGAGCGCTCCTGGTCCATAGCGCGAGCATCAAGGATGGCTGTCATAGTCCAGTAGTGGTGAGTGATGGCACGCCTCTCCATCGAGTGCACTCTGTGGAGGACCGCTTCTGTGAACTCGTTCAGGATCTGGCGTCGTCCCTCGTTGTCGTCGCCATCTGCAAACATGGACCGGACCACTGCTCGGTAACCGTGAATGAATTCACCACGGTGGCATACTGTAAAATGCGAGTCGCATGGGGCTGGATCTCCGCCATGGCTCTGTAGAAATGAAGGTGTGGGATCCAGAGGGACGTGTTTTATAGACCAGATGTAGCTCTACGGGTGTAGTCCGTGATACGTACTATTCTGATGAGTTAGTCCAAAAAAGGGAGCAACAACAACAACAACAACAACACAGATTACAGATCAATCCTTTTATTATGCGTGAACAACATAGAAATGCATGTACTGACCTGTCTGTGGGGGTTTCCCACAATGGCGTTCACCTTCGCGTCTTTTCGTGTACGTCCGTGTCTTTTCGTTAAAGTCCGTGTATTTTCGGTAAAGTCCGTGTCTTTTCGGTAAAGTCCGTGTCTTTTCGGATCGGTGACGTCTGTGTCTATCGTCCGGGCACTTCGCGTCTGCGCCTGCATTGGGTATGTATAAGGGTCTTCATACGCGCACGCAATGCGGCTCAGTGGTACACCAGTACACCAGTCTCGATCCTCGACTTGGGGTAGAGTGCGCTAAAAATAGATTATCAGCTAGCGTGCTATAAAAGGGAAGCGGCCTTGCCATTTCATCAGACACTCTATCAACCACAAAAATGTTCACTTGCACAACTTGCTAGAAGCAGTTTACTCGTCTAGATAATTTACGACGCCACGAGGCCTCCACCCACAACGATGGACTGTATACTTGTATAACCTGCGCACAGTCATTTAATCGGGAAGATGCTTTACTGCGCCACGAACGTTCAATTCATGGGCCATCCAAGCGTCCATGCGAGGATTGTGATCAACTCTTCAAACGACGCAGTCAGTTGCTGCGACACCAACGGTTGATTCATGCCCATGAGCATGAACGACAACTTCCTACTGAAGAGGAGCCACGGAAGGTGAGATCCAGTGAAGATAAGCCCGGGGAGACGAACGCCACTGGTGATGCGATGAAGGAGAGCCCGCCTATACCCACAGTTGAGAAGAGCCTGAATATCCAGCCGGACCCCGGCGTTACGGTTTCGAGTCCTGACAACATCGAACATTTTCTGGTGGAGTCCATAAATGTTCCTAGCGATCTCTTACAGGACAACCATCCAATCAGTGACATCGATCGGCGCCATTGGTCCATGACACGGTACTGTTTCCACCCTCAAGATATCTACAATTTCCCACTGACCAACCGCACCTGTCTACGCAGCTACGTGGAAGCCATCTTCAATGATCAAACTACGGCCTTTACATTGAATGTCGCTTTCGGGTACATCTTACGTCACAAAAAGACGGACCAGTTACAGTATTATTATCCCAGTGCCAACAACCATGTGTTTGACCAGCCGGTCACCATCATTAACCGGGGGTCACTAGAGACGATGCTGGAGATACTGGACACCGTGGAACCTTTGAGATGGGCGCATTGTCAACGCCCCAACATTCAATGGGTGGTAGAGAGGGTAACCAATGTCACGTTTTTCCTGACCAAGCTGACCGATCACCCCCATCGGTTGAATGCGTCACCCGTGCACTGATGAATATCATGCCGTACACACACTCTATGTCTACATGCTGCTCGCTGACTTGAGCTCAGTAAACCCTTGTACCTAATGTGACAATGTGTTAAATAATAAAACATGGTGTTTGATATTTCAATTTGTTTTGCTGTGAACATACTAAACATACCCAGGGCGGCTCCCACCCAGCCTGGGTATGATGTAACATTGGGGTAATAAACTATATAAACATTACTAAACTTGTTGTTCCCAAAACGGCTATTTTCATACCCTTCGGCCACCGCGCATGCGCAGAAGGCCGATATGTCAACCCCACACCCAGCCCATTAGATGCCCCTTCACATAAGCTTCACTTGGATACCTCACTCGACCCCATCGGACCATTTTATCTAGGGACTACTTTTTCTCCGCGGAAGGTTTTTCCCGCGACCGAATCACCGCCAGACATGACCGCGGATGAATACATCTTTCACAGCCGCCATCTTAAACCCACCACCCACCACCACCACAGCCGCCATCTTAAACCCACCACCCACCACCACCACCACAGCCGCCATCTTAAACCCACCACCCACCACCACCACAGCCGCCATCTTAAACCCACCACCCACCACCACCACAGCCGCCATCTTAAACCCACCACCCACCACCACCACAGCCGCCATCTTAAACCCACCACCCACCACCACCCAGCCGCCATCTTAAACCCACCACCCACCACCACCACAGCCGCCATCTTAAACCCACCACCCACCACCACCACAGCCGCCATCTTAAACCCACCACCCACCACCACCACAGCCGCCATCTTAAACCCACCAGCCACCACCACCACACCCCATGTGACACAATACTCGCTTCTGATTGGCTGGCGCGTGTGACCTCCACGTGTCCTCCACAAAATATGCAAATTTCTGAGGTCAATACGACTCCATTTACTCTTTGTATACTACTAGGGGATACAAAATCTGATGCCATGAGAATGCACACCGAGGAATTAGGATTAAATTAGACGTCTCGTGTAACCCATCCATCCTTTTACGCAGGCTTCTGGATACCGATCTGATGGATAAGAGTATCCTGTTGATTAGTGTCCCTTAGTAGGTATCTTCTAAGTTCACCAAGAACACCCTAAGATGTTATTCTTATCCTAAGATATGTACGGTATGTACCGGGGGTATCTGTTTTGGGGGTGACTGGCCCATCTTGGCCACTGGAAGCGGGACTGTTCCGCAGGAAACCTCACAGATTTACAGTCCTCTTGCGGTTCCAACCGCTGATTTAGCTTTAATTAAAGTTCAATTGCATGGTATACCGTACTGACAAGTTTGTCGTCACAAAAGTAGCAGCTATCCCCAATGGGCATGTGTTTGACTTTCGTTCATTCTTGTGTATCTTTTTTTTTCCTGTCAGGTTATTATCTGTCAGGGAACTTTGAAAGTTTGAAGACTTTGAGTTCTAGCGGGCCGGGTCACTTTGAAATGAAGGGGAACTACAATTGCTAAAATAGGCCATTGCCACTTAATTGGTTGTTTAGCATGGCCTTGATTTATTAAATACACATGCTAGATACTATATTTATTATTAATTATCAAATTCCAAACCAATTGTATACAAATATGAAGAAAATGAGTAAGTTCTACTCATAAAAATGAAAATCCCTCATCTATTTTAATTATTAGCCCTCAAAATATGGACGAGGGCTGGTCATGCTAAACAACCAATCAAGTGGCAATGGCCTTACTACCGTGACATTATCAAGCAGAAGCAACTGTCATTGGTCGGCATTCCACATACGTACACCCATTATTGACGTTGATTCTGCTTCCTACTTCCAAAACATAAACAATTTTAATATCACGCCAGGCTTTACTCGTCCGATAAAGTATCGTATCAAGAGAAAAATATTTTAATAAACTTCCCATATACATCAGGTCTATGTATACATCATCGTCTAATACTGCTTTACATGCTGCTTAACCCGGGGCTCGGGGCCGTATTATGCTCATGCTATTCACATGATCATCCGCAATCAAAGCGTGAGTGAGATACACCGTACTCTAGATAACGACTTTACAACGAAAATCATGGATTAATGATACTGATCAAAGATATTAGATTTCAATATTCTCATGCTATTCATATGAACAGTCGCAATCAAAGCGTGAGTGAGATACACCGTACTCTAGATAACGACTTTACAACGAAAATCATGGATTAAGGATACTGATTAAAGATACGGATTCATTGAAACTGTTGATCACTTCTCTCTTACAGGAAACTAACCTATGTTTATGTATACTATGTTGGGTTTTTTTTACTTCTATTTCATTGTACGTATTAGATCTTATGGATTATGAACGCGGAAATTCTTCATGGACGACGGCTGATTATTGAGTGATGGACTAGACGCTCGTATTCTATCTTGTGCCTTTGGTTATATTTTCATGCCATATACACCCTGTCCCCCACTCCCTCTCCGATGGAGTACATTTTTGCGGTGTCACTTCTCGGTTGAAATCAACAAATTCACTGGCGAGAGGAGGTCGAATCAACCAATGACTCTCCTTCGCAACCGTGGCTAATGCATGTCACATTCTCCCATCCTATGGGTGAACAGGGGCCAAATCTGTGCAAACAAAGGCAAAAGTTTGAACCGTTGATTTGACACACTGTCTACAAGTTGTCATTAAAATGTGTGTTTGTTGATTTCTGGTGTCACTGGGAAACTGACAAGGCCCAATGGATAGACACCACCGTTCTCCAAAGTGTACACAATGATAATAAATTCGCAAGCCTATCTAATAATAAATCACCAGAGCTCTAACCTCTACTGCGCTTAGATGCGCTACATTGTTTTCACATGAGCGAATTACTTGCTCTTTACCCATTTTAGCCTGTTGTGTAGAATTTTATTCAAATTTGTTCAAGAAAGCGGTAAGGGGTGTATTTTTGTAAAATCTTCAGAAACAGAAGCTTGGAAATGATACATATAATATATTCTGTTACTTCTGGTATGTGAGGGCTTGTTGGTGTCAGTTTCGAATACATAGAACTGCAGTCTGGATGACTATACATGTATATGGAAACATATACCCGAAGCGGAAGCTAAGTTCCAGCATTATTGATGAGTTTTGTTATTATTTTTTTCACGAAAACGAATAGTTCATCTGGTATTGTGTAGTTAAACTGAATGAAATGTGGTATCATATATTCTGTCCAACACTCCGAGCTATACCGTAGGTACGCGCGCAATGATTACCACCCAGATCGTGTGTGCAGTTTTTCCCCTCATTTCGAGTCATCACATGACAGAGTAAATTTATTTTCACGTGTTATATCCCACTGAGTTGTATTTTATCAAAATCTGTCAAATGATGGGATGTGGGGAAAGTTTTTAGGGCAAATGACCAATATGGACACTGCAACGATACCAGAAAGACGTTATTTTATTCCCGACATAATGCCCAAAGATATCTGTCATTTATGTACCCCCTCCACCCCATTCATAATTCAGCCGTCGTTCATTAAGGAATAGCCACGTTCATAATGTGGCGGGGGTAGAATCTAGCAACAGAAAACAACACAACTCAGGATGGTGAAGACCTGCTATGTATTACTCAACCCATGCGTACAGTGTTTACCCGGGAGGGTAACTGATCCTGAGAAAGATATATAAATACGTAACGTGTGAGAAATATCTTGTGTGAAACAACGATTACATCTCGAACACAGAGTCATCATGTTAGGACTCTTCAATTCAATGGCTTGTGACATAGTCTGTATGAAACGAGAAATTATATGCAATACCACTGGTCTATGTGAGAAACATCCTGTATGCAACTGGGAATATTTATCAAACACCAGGCTTATTTGAAATTAAGTATGTCAACATAATCTCTATCCTGATATAACATGGCTTTGATATTAGAGATTATATATATTGCATAAAAGGCTTCTAAACAGCACCATCAAGTCAAAGATGAGGAAATGACAGTTCACAAGTTGTGCACAGTGGCAACTACAGAGCACCATACATGTTATGTGAACACATGAAATTGATGAACAAATGTTCATATCAACTAGGAATCAATAAATTGTTAACGATCAATAATTGACCAACGCTGAAATTGAACATTTGTGGAACTATTAAATGCACATTTTATGCAGAGGAATAAACGCAGTGCGATAATTCAAGAATCGTTGCTCAACTCTTGGCTTGATTCATTCTATCAATTCATATAATACACAAATTATGGCAGTAGGCGGATTTGATTTACAAATTAGCACTAGGGTGGATGCAATCGCTTTATCATCACAGTGATATAATTCCACAATGAATAGCTAACTGTTAATAACAACATTGCACAGTAACCAAACTCAATTATCACATGGTAAACTTACCCCTGTCTGACCAGGGCACAAGATGAACACGAGAATGGAGTTTTACCAGGAAGCCACTACTGGTCCACCATACTCTAACAATGTGGCCAGTCAATGAATTCTAACCCTGTCACAATATTCAGAAAAATGGTAATAATTGACAAAACTAATCAATATTCCCACAAACACCTTTGTTGTGTCAGGGGAAATTACTCTTACAAATTTTGCATGACATAGAATCATTAAAACTTATAACAATAAGATTTAATTCAATTTCTGATAACATTAGAGGATATGCTCCGCTAGTAATTTTAGCTTACAGTTGCAAATACATAACTGTCACGAATCATTCAATAAACCATTACATTTTATCCCAAGAATCACAATCTTGAATTTATACAATTCGCAAACACTTCACACAGGCTTCACACAGCGTAACGAAATGGCAAACTCATCTGCGTGAAAAGTAATATCAGCTAGGAGTTTTTTTAACCAGCAATAACTCCTGGAACTATTAGCTGTTATCAGGCTGCGTGTTCCTAAATACATATCTTCAAGAGTTTCTAACAAACGATTGCATCAGAGCTATTTACACAGCACAGCGGGTCAAATCTACCAAACTTGTCCGACCAAACTTGTCTTTGGCGGCTCATAATTACGACTTATCACTGAAATATAGGCCTATCAACAACGTACGCCAAATGTATGGTTATTACGCAGTAATATCACATAATTTACAGAGTGTGGTAAGTAAAATAAAATGCATAATTACCCAAAAGGTTCGCCTGAAGGATTTTCACAACCTGTTTCCTTCGATCGAAAGATGGCGACAGCGTTCATCACGTGACAGCCTTATAGAACACAAACGCACGTGTTCGCAGTTCACAAATATACTTTTTCTTCATTTAGCGGAACCTACAACTATCTAATCACCCATAGAAATTAAATACATGAGCTTATAATAAAAATTAACCGCTGAATACCAAATTGACTGCACTTCGTATGCAATCGGCAGCAGTCGGCAGTACTCGCGATCAGCTGCTTTGGACGTAAACATGGCTGAAGTACGACACGCTAGAAATGTGTCAACGACAGTAAATGGCAGTAATCATGGTAATTGGCACTAATGAGAGACATATTTATAGCCACCTCACAACTTTCCCTGCTGTGAGTTTGGCGCCTCGACAAACGACTATATAATGACAACTGTCAGCAAGACACCCTAAAGAAATATCTACTACAGATTCATCTTGGACAGCATCCGCACCAACACAAGTTGGGGCTGACTAACATCTGCAAGGATCTTCGCATCTATTGACTCTACACAATGCGACCCCTTTAACTGAGCTGACCTAGGTTCATGATACACACTCCTATGCTGGCCTGCTGTTGACCTAGTTGTCCTTCCTGGCAGTTCATGCTGTTCCTCTGTCTCTGGCACAAGATCATCATCGTCCTGCACAGTAGTAGGCAAATCTGCCATATCACTCATGAGCGGGGTACAAGACCTCCCTGCTGTGTCGGTAGCACTCACTTCATCTGGCGGTCTGGAATCTGAAGGTAAGTTTTCTGGTGGAATGACTGTAACCATGTTGTCTTGCTCTCCAAAATCCACTCCATGAGATATGAAGATAGCATAGCCTGAATCATCTTCGGTACCATCATCTGGGACTGTATCAGGTTCTGGTGGATCTGACTTCTTGCACGAGTCCGGTTTAACATTTGGTACATGTAGATCACTGACAAGCTCCCTTGCATCCAGGAGGTCGGTCCTTTGCAGAGTTTTTGAAGCTGTATCACCATGAAGGGGTTCTACTACATACACATGTCCATCTGTGTTCGGGCGTCCTATGATACGGTAGGGAGTGTGGCACCACACATTTTGGATTTTATGTCGATCCCGGTAACTTCTGTCACGTAAGAAGACCCGAGCACCAATGGGCAGACTTGTCTCCTGTGCCCGTCGATCATGTAGCTTCTGGCGTCTCAATGCCTCCTTTTCCGTCTTTGATGAAGCCAAATGGAAAGACCCTTTCAGTCGAAGATAATGATCTGTGACCCAGTCACCAACACTGTCGTACTCCTCGCCTTCATCAAGTCCCAACAAGTTATCTACAGGAGGCATAGGATCTCGTCCGAAAAAGAGGTAATATGGAGAGTAGCTGGTGGATTCATGGGGAGTGCAATTATAAGCGTACACCACCTCGGCCAGGTATTTGGGCCACACTCGTTTCTTTGCTGGATGCAGGAGCCATTTCTCTGGGGATGATATGGGGTAGTTTTGCTTCTAGAAACATCGTATATTGAACAAAGCTCTCTGATCACATCTGCTTCGAAGTTTCGACCTCTATCACTATGTATACGCAAGGGTACGCCGAACCTCACAAACCAATCCTTAAGCAGCACTCTCGCTACTGTGGTCGCCTTTTGGTCGACTGTGGCAACTGCCTGAGTATATTTTGTAAATACATCCGTCATGACTAGGACATTTTCCATGCCACAGGATTTCTCGAGAACAGTATAATCAATTTCAGGCACTTTCAATGGCTTCTTTGCAATAAGAGATCCCAGCGTAGGTGTAACATTTTTGCCGACCTTGGACATCGCACATCTCGAACAAGTACGGCAATGGTTTCGCGCATCCGTCTCCATCCCTATCCAGTAGCACCTCATCTGCAGAAATCCATACGTGCGATCAGCACCCTGATGTCCAGACTTGTCGCGAACTTCTGCCAACACTTGCTTCCTCAAGGATGAAGGCAAGATCAGCTGGTGCACCACTTTACCACGAATGTTGCACTTACGATAAAGGATACCCGACTTCACCACAACACGACCCCATGACCAAAGGAGTTTCCGCACCGACTTCGGTTCCTTGTTTAGCTCGGCAGGAGTAGGTTGACGTTGTTTGTCCCAATAATAACGGAGTCGGTTAATAGATCGCTGGAGTTTGTCCATCTCAGACGGCACTATTGTAGGGAAAGCTGAAACACACACAGGGACTGTCTGCTCCGAACGCGTCTGCACTTCCTCAAGCCATACCTCAGATGTAGCCTCGCGGAACTGCTTTCCAATTTCTGCCGGAACTGTCGACATTTGCAGCAAGGGAGGGTTAATAACAAGTTCCTCCAACTGGCATGCTTCAGTGTGCTTCACTTTTCTGCTTAAGGCATCAGCATTCCTGTTGCTTCTCCCAGAGCGGTACTTAATTGTAAACTGGTACTGAGCGAGCTCCACAGCCCACCTTGACTCTGTGGCCCTAAGCTTAGCTGTTGTGTTCAAATAGTTGAGAGGATTGTTGTCAGTGAAGATAACGAACTCTGCGCCCAAAAGCATGTCCCGGAATTTTTCTGGTACGGCCCATTTAAGAGCCAGCAGCTCCAGTTTGCGGCTGCTGTAGATTTTCATCGCCTTTTCATTGTTCCGGAGACCTCTGCTACCATAGGCTATGACGACTGTCTGGTCTCCTTGTCGCTGAGAGAGAACTGCACCCAAACCCTGCAAGCTAGCGTCAATCTCTAAGATGAAGGGCACGCTGAAGTCAGGGTGGACTAGTATGGGTGGACTGCACAACCTGGCTTTCAGCTCATTGAATGCTAGCATACATTCATCAGTCCAGCGCTCCACGAAAGGTCTTGGGTCTTTGATTTCTGTTTTTCATTTAGCTTTGCCTCTTCTATTGGTTTTGACTCCAGTGAGCAGTGCATGGAGAGGTGCAGCTACTTTGGCATATTCCGGAATAAAACGACGGTAATAGCCAGCTAGGCCCAAGAACCCACGGAGTTCTGACTCTGTCGTAGGAATCTTCCAATCTCGTACAGCATTTGTTTTCTCCGGATCCGGTGAGATACCTTCTTCCTCGATGATATGACCAAGGTAGCGCAATTTCTCCTTAAATAGGCGACACTTCTTGGGTTTCAATTTGAGGTTGTATTTCATCAGCCGCGTCAAAACCATATCCAGCCTGCTGAGGGTTTCTTCAAAGGTCGTACCAAAAACCAGTATGTCATCCAGGTAAATTAGGACTGTTTGAAAGTTTTCATCACCGAGTACCTTGCCCATGAGACGCATGAATGTCGCTGGCGCGTTACATAATCCGAATGACATACGTAAAAACTCAAATAATCCCCCGGTACCGACTCTAAAAGCTGTCTTCTCAACATCCTCTGATGCAACTGGTACTTGGGGGAAACCATGTGCTAGGTCAAGGCCATTTGCGTACACTTCGCCATCCATAAGATGGCTTACGAATCGCGTGTCTCCATTATCGCGGAGCGATATCCAGTACTTTACCGGATTCTGTTCGGCCTTCATCCGGCGGAGAATAGACTCGAGAAATCTGACACTTCTGAAACAGATATTGCCTGGGCTTGCAAAATTTATAGGTATGTATAACTTTCGTATCATCCAAGAGGTGTGATGAATCTGAAATTTTGAACAAGTAGTTCATCACATGACTCGAAAATGGCGAGTTACGTTGGGGTTACGTCGGTAGACTTTAGCTGATTGGCTGACGAAGTCACGTGGTATTGATTTATGGAAATTCCCTCCTGCAGTTGCCGAAAGTAGGCTGAACATGGATACACACGATCCCAGATCCACACCTCTTCTCACTTCCCTTATATGTGTTGTAATTTTTACCTGTATATGGCGAGATTCTGCTGGTGGACGTTTCGTCCCCGAGGCCCGCCCCCTGTACAGACCTTTTGGTCTTTGATATATGTTGGCATTTGTGGGAAGTTGATGCTGGGACGACATCGTGCCTTACAGACTAGTCTTTTGTGTTAATTGCCGTCATTTACATCTGACGACGATACAGCTCACCAATCTCCAATGTACGAGTTGTCACAGCGAAACAGCTCACCAATTACCAGTATACGAGTTGTCAGAGCATTTCCATCATAGCTCTCTATATCTGTATCTAATACCGCTTATGCCGGTGCTAGGGGCCGTGTGGTCATATCATTCAAGTTGCCACATGAACAGGTACAATAAAAGCGTACCTGAGATACAACACATATCTCGTATCGTTAGATTCTTGGTACGAGCTTTAGAATAGGTTTACCAGAAGACTATTCTGTGAAGTCATATGACGCAGTCAGTATGTCGGCACCTCTTCCCACTTCCCTTATATGTGTTGTAATTATCTTGTATAGACTACAGGCTACAGAAATACTTCGCTCCCCGTAACACCTGTAGAGTCTCTTCTATCCTAGGGAGTGGATATGCATCCTCGCGTGTCTTCCGGTTCAGAGCGCGATAATCTACATAGACGTAAACTGTTGTCCTTTTTCCGGACTAAGACGACTGGAGACGCAAAATGACTCGTCGATTCCCTGATGACTCCTTTCTTTAATGCTGCCTTCAAATAGTCACGTACCTCTCCGCATTGTCCGTACAGGGACCTCGACCTTGAACACCTCCTTCGGGGTTCGGGGTACAAGACACGCCGGACTTGGGCTTCATTGCGTTGAGTGACGGTAATGGGGGCTCTCTGTATACTCCGGTGATAGGCTCGATTGTAACCACTCACTAGTTTCGGGAGAACATCGATGTACCGTCTTGTATTCTTATAGGTGAAATATTTATACATGCGACCTTTGAATGTCCTGTTGAACCTTTCCATCACGGAAGCCTTGGTCTCGTTGTACGTATGGGAGAAAACCACCTTCTGGGCTTTCAGAAACTGTTGGAACGGACGATTGAGAAATTCCTTGCCTTCGTCGGTTTGCAAATTCAAAGATTTGCGCCCAGTCTTGAAGATGTCCTTGAACGCCGCTATGAGATTCGCCTCTGTTTTCGTCCGGATGGGTCGACAGGATATCGATGCACGTTAAGATATACCGATTCCCATCGTTGCGTTTAGCAATGGCGCTCATATCGACCAAATCCGCTTGCCACTGGGCATCTAGTCCACCCACGATGACCCGGTTCCGTAGAAAATGGCGGCGGGCAGCTCGATGTAAGGTATAGGTGTCTTGTTTTCTTAACCAATCTCTGACTTGGGCACGTTGTATCCCCTGGGATTTGGCCGCTCGATAGAGAGCCGACAATGCACTATAGGCCGCCGGGTTGTCGGGACTGTAGTATAAGTTACCCAACACCTTCTCCCAGCTCCTCATGGTGACAAATGATGATGGATTCTGGCTCTGTCGTTTATTTATAACGGGTATATCTTGGGCCGGAGTTTCTTTCTGATTTTCTTCTTTGGCTTCTGCCAGCACACTGTCCATGGTAAATGACCAGTCCAACTCGTCCGATGACCGCTTGATACGCACTTGATCCACATCTGCCACAGCATCTTCCAATGCAGACCATAGATCAGGGTGAAGGATAAAATGCACTGTACCCAATCTAGCCGAGCCAATTGAGCAAAGAAGGGGCCGGGTCGGATGTACACATCGTGACACAAGTGAATGAGGTCGCCGTCCAGTTCACCAGGCAACACCCGTTTGAATTTGGTCCAGCCCTCTCGGGACAGACGAATATGAGCCGGGCACGGTTGTGTAAGATCTGCATGACAGGTGTCTCCCACCTCCTCCATGATATCGATCTTATCCGTATAAACGTGCAGGAAGACCTCGGGGGTCAAACTGAGATACCCCCGTAGTATATGCTCCGTCATGATCAGTACGTGAATGGTACCAGATTTGACTGTCTCTCGTATTTATAGGGAGAAAAAGTTTATGGCGTGAGATCAAAGGATCGGGTGGTCATGTCACTGGGCTGACTGAGTCTAGCCGGGTAATCAGTGGCGTCGTCGTCTGCCTCCGCTTCATTGCTATAAATTTGTTCATTGGGTTCTGCCGCCGCTTTTCTCACTGCACGAGCCCACTCTAACTCGTCTGATGACCGCTCGTCCGGTGTAAACAGCTGGTCCTCGGTAGGCACCACTTTCTCGAAGGCTGTCCACAGATCGGGGTCTAGGGTGAAGCCTCGCGTAGGGTCTTGTTAACGGCCCAGGCGTGGGAAGAAGGGTCCATGGTGTACGTAGATGGCATTGTCTATGTGGATGAGGTTTCCGTCAAGCTCACCACTGAACACCCGTTCAGATTTGGTCCAGTCGTCACGGTGTAGCGTAACTGTATTCGATACGGTCTCAGCGCGCGACCAGCAAACATCTCCACGGCCTTCAACGATGGTGACTTTATCTTCATAAACGTATAACCCCACAAGGGGTGTAAGGGGAAGGATGGCTCGTAGGACTGGTGACATGGTTAATCCAATAACGAACGGTGAATGACAGACACTCTGACTGTCTTTCGTATTTATGGTCAGATCCCTCGGTGACATGGTTGACCCAATGACGAACGGTGAATGACGCACACTGTGTCTGACCCTCGTATTTATGCTCAGGTCACACTGTCAATGCCACAGCGTCAGGGTCAATAGGGCAAAGACTATTGAGATCAACGAGCCGTCGTTGGTTGCGGCGTGAGCGCTCGTGGTCCATAGCCCGAGCATCAAGGATGGCTGTCATAGCCCAGTAGTGGTGGGTGATATCACACCTCTCCATCGAGTGCACTCTGTCGAGGACCGCTTTCGTGAACTCTTTCAGGATCTGGCGTCGCCCCCCGTTGTCGTCGCCATCTCCAAACTTGGACCGAACCACTGCTCGGTGACCCGTGAGTGAATTAACCACGGTCGCGTGCTGTAAAATGCGAGTCGCATAGGGATGGGTGTCCGTCATGGCTCTGCAACCGAATGGGGAATGGGGGGTGAGATCCAGAAGGAAGTGTTTTATAGACCATGTCACACATGCGCGCCTATAACTAGCTCTACGGGTGTAGTCCGTGATACGTACTATTCTGATTGGTTAGTCCAAAAAAGAGAGCAACAACAACAAAGATTACAGGTCAATCCTTCTATTAGCCCCTCCATCACAGCACATCCACGCTGGAGGAACCACTATGGGTGTGTTTACATGCAGATGTTGAAGGTTAAAAGATTAAAAGTTAAAGCTCATGTCAGCGGTTAAAGGTCATTGCCGGTCACGTGACAGTAAACATGGAAAACCCGGATGTAAGATGAGGACCTGGATGTCCTGGATGAAAAATTAAAACTCTTCTATGTTCGGAGGTCTTTCTGAAAACCGGAAGTGACGTCACACACTTGCGCAGACCCACCAAACCACGTGACCTGCGCAGCAGAATGTTGAACACGAACGACACACTGGTCCAGGCGGATGCCCCCTCACATATGCTTCACATTGACACCTCACTCGACTCCATCGGACCACTAGTGGTCCACCTAGACCCCAAAACGTCTATTTCCATACGCTTTTCCCACAATTCCCTGTCTGCGCATGCGCAGAATGTTGAAAACGAACGACCAGGCGGATGCTCCCTCCCGAGAGCTTCAAAATAAGACCTCATACGACACCATAGGATCATTAGGGGCTCACCTAGACCCCAAAACGTCTATTTCCATACCCTTTCCCCTGTCTGCGCATGCGCAGAATGTTGAAAACGAACGACGCGCTAGTCCAGGTGGATGCTCCCTCACGAATGCTTCACATTGATACCTCACTCGATCCAATCGGCCCACTAGTGGCCCACCTAGGCCCCAAAACGTCTATTTCCGTACCCTTTTCCCACAATTCCCTGTCTATTTCCATACGTTGACAACGAACGATACACTAGCCCAGGTGAATGCTCCCTCACGTATGCTTCACATTGATACCTCACTCGATCCAATCGGCCCACTAGTGGCCCAATTAGACCCCAAAACGTCTATTTCCGTACCCTTTTCCCACAATTCCCTGTCTGTGCATGCGCAGAATGTTGATAGCGAACGATACACTAGCCCAGGTGGATGCTCCCTCACGTATGCTTCACATTGATACCTCATACGACTCCATCGGCCCATTAGTGGCCCACCTAGATCCCAAAACGTCTATTTCGATAACTTTCTCTACTGCGCATGCGCAGAATGACGTCAGTTCCACGTCACACCCAGCCTGTTGGATACTCCCTCACGTATGTTTTACATTGATACCTCACTCGACCCAATCGGTCCAGTAGCGGTCCCTACAGATTGCTGAACATTCTCACGAAAACCCACGTATTTGGGACTACTTTCGGTCCGCGAAGGCAGACCGCATCACCGCCAGACCGCATCAACACGGAGGAATACATGCCTCCAAGGTCACACCCGATTCATCCAGACCGGAAGTGACGTCATACCTGCGCACAACACTCCTGCGCACACCGCCCCATTTTTTCCTGTGCATGCGCAGTGACCAGCCACTGCGTCAATCGGTCCTTTATATACTAATATGGGGGGCATGATGCAGGCCTGATAGGGTTAAAATACGTCTTCAGTAGTATAGAAAGGACCGAACTATTAGTATAAATTGTGGGTGCCGATGTTGTAGATACAGAGGAAGTGGCATAATTGCGACGTAAAGATAAAGGTATGGGGAAATGTGGCGCAAATGTGGCGTAATGTGGAGGTCAAAGATCGTGTGAAGGTCAAATTTCAGTTCCGGTAGCCATCTGCGCATGCACAGTAGTGGGGGGGGTCTTGGAATGGACTTTTGAACTCGAGGTAGGCCCATATAGGTCCAGTTGGGGTCATCTTGAAGCTCTTGGTATGTAGAGGACGAATGGGGTGGGTTGGAAGGGTAGTGGCGTCATACTGCGCATGCGACGTCGAAGAGTGGTAACGAAAGTGGGTATTTTGGAGGTAAGCTGGGGCATATTTGATCGATTGAGGGGTTATATCTCATCCAAATATGGCGTTTTGGGTCTCATGTTGAAACTCTCGTGGTGTAGAGTACGACTTGAGTGATGTTCATGTCATTTGTGACGTCATTGGTGACGTCTTCAGTAGGAGTAGTAGCAAAAGCGAGCATTTTGGAGCTGCGTCGGGGTGTGTTATGTGATTGAGGGACCATTATTGATCCAAATGGGCCGTGTGGGTGTCATCTTGAAGCTCTCGTGAAGTAGAATTCTACTCGGGTGATATTCTCGTGACTGTGATGTCATCAGTGGTAGTCAAAGTACAGCGTCGCTCAGGTGCACATTTGAGACATACCTACACCCCAATACACAAAACCGTAAGAGCGACTAATGAACCTTGAAGATGCATGCAGACACAAACTCCTGAACTCCGGTATACCAAGGTAGATTTACGTGTTTGCGTGCGGCTATACTTTCCATGGATCGCCATGGCTGTATCCCTGATGGTCAGGTGGAATTGGATGTAAGCCTCTTGCTGTTTATCCTGCCCGGCGTCCTCGATCACCGAAGGATGGGTGTTAATGACCGTTGTCAAAATACGGTCCCAAAAGGTGGGTACCTTTTCTTCCTCACTCGGGCTTTCCTGGGACGTAGCCTGACTATCTGAGTTCAAGCTCTCCGTATCGGTGGATAGACTCTCAACAGTCTCTGCATCATTGAAAACTGTTGACCGCTTCTCTCTTGCAGGAAACTAGCCTATGTTTATGTATACTATGATCGTCTTTTTTGAATTTGGTGCTAATAGTGATATATGGATATGGGATAGGTCTTTGGATTATGGACGCGGATATTCTTCAATGGACGACGGCTGAAATATGAATGACGGACTAGACGTTTGTATTTGCATCATTATCTGCCTTGGTGGGCTCATCTGCTTCTAGCCACTCGCGTCTTCAATATCATGTATATTCCTCTTGTGTCGCATCATATCATAGTGTCTGGTAAAGGTGCGTTCACACTCAAGGCAACCATAAACCATGTTGATGGGTTTAACGTTGACTGTGCTCGTCCATCGGTCAGGCCTGTTTTTATAGAAGCGCTTTGACACGGGTGTTGGTCTCGTGAAGGCAGGATTTGATGGACCTCGCCCAGCGTTGTCCGGCGCCAACGTCATATCGGTGAGCTGCATAAATTAGGTCCCATACATCATGTACATTAGTCAACGAGGATGCCGTAGTGTTCATGATGAGATGATGAGAATGGTCTCTTGTGGGGTGTTAAAGTTCAACTGTGGACATTTTTTATCTTAATGATGCGTTCAAACAGTGTTTCTTACGAGGTCGACATACTACTGACGTAAAGCGCGTGTTAGTCTGGGTACCAATGTGATTTGGGCTAAAATTGCGGCTTCCTCTTTCGAATTAAACGCAACAATAAAACAGTGGTGGAAAGCGATGCCGGCATACCCCACACGATCTTCAGAGGTATGAATTTTTAATTCTACGAACAGGTAGCGGTAAAGACGACTGGGAGACGGGCGTTGGGCACACCTCACTCACTCACACGAACACTTTGTATCCGTGAGGGGAGGACGTAAACTCTACCATGGCATACTGGAGTTCAGGAGTTTGTGTCTGCATGCATCTTCAAGGTTCACTAGTCGCTCCCACGTTTTAGTATATAGAGGGGTGTCGGTTCAGTCTCAATGGCGCACCTGAACGACGATGCACTTTGTCTACTATTGATGACGTAACAGTCACGTGGACATCACCCGAGTCGTATTCTACTTCACGAGAGCTTCAATGTGACATCCCACACGGCCCATTTGGACAAAAAATGGTCCCTCAATCACTCAAATACACGCCACGCACCCCCAAAATGCCCGCTTTCGCTACTACTCTTACTGATGACGTCACTAATGACGTCAGAGATGACATTGACATCCCTCATCTCGTGGATTAGACCACGAGAGCTTCAACATGAGACCCTGCATACCATATTTGGATGAGACTGCACACCTCCAGAATGCCCACTTTCGCTACTACTCTTCGACTGCGCGTACAGTCACAGAAATATTCAGGGAATAATCCTGAATAGATCAGGCTGTACATCCACAACTCAATTTCAGGGATTTTACCTGAAATCCATGGATAATTTCCTGAATTTCAGGAAAATGATCCCTGAATGAGTGGATTTTCCCTGAAATTCAGGCAAATTTACCACCCTGATTAGTATGTTCCCGACCCTATTCAGGTACGTAAAATCCCCTAAAATTCAGGTAATTTAGCTTTAATTCATGGATGACATGCCTGAAATTCAGGAAATTATTCCTTAATTTCAGGTAAAATCCCTGAAATTGAGTTGTGGATGTGCAGCCTCATCTATTCAGGATTATTCCCTGAATATTTCTGAGAGTGTACCCAGCATAACGTAACTTCCCATCCAAACCACTACGAGCGTCCTCTACACACCAATAGATTCAAGATGACGCCCTCCTCAACTCCATCGAGCCCAAAACGTCCATTCCAAGACCCCTCCAATACTGTGCTTGCGCAGATGGACGCCGGAAGTGATTTCTGACCTTCACATGACATTTGACCTCCACATAGCGCCACATTTTGCTCCACATTTGTCCTATACCTTCAACATTACGCCACAATTACACCTATAAAATGGACACCCACAATTCATGCTACCAGATCGGTCCTTTCTATACTACTCTCGTCGTTACTTTTTGAGTGCTCTCGGATATTATACGAAGCCCATAGAAAAAACAGCATGCTAATTTATCATTTGCGTATACTTCGCTATCCATAAGATGGCTTGCGAATCGTGTGCCTCCATTATCGCGAAGCGATATTCGATACTTTACCGTATTCTGTTCGGCCTTCATCCGGCGGAGAACAGACTCGAGAAATCTGATAAATTACAGGTTTTCATACCACTCCGAAAACAGATGTTGCCTGGGCTTACAAAAGATATAGGTATGAATAACTTTCGCATCATCCAAGAGGTGCTGTAGATCTGTAATTTTGAACAAGAAGGACAGTACATGACTCGAAGATGACAGGGTACGTTCTGGTCACGTCGGTAGACTTTCGCTGATTGGCTGGCGAAGTCATGTGGTATTGATTTCGGGAAATTCCCTCTTGCAGTTGCCGAAAGTAGGCGGAAAATGAATACACACGATCCCAAGTTCAGTCTTACCGTGTATAGATGACGCAGACAGTTACAGGTTGGCTATTTATAGCCTTCTAAAAAATGTGGTGTGGATTTTCCCATCTTCATTGCACAAAGCCAATTTCTATGTTCTCAGTTCGAACTGGGAACGTAGAAATTGGCTTGATGAAATGAAGATGGAATTTTCTGCGAAAAAAGTCTCCCAAATGCGCATCAAACATGCCATTTTTCTACTACTCCTCGACTGTGCATGCGCATCATGGCGTTGATCTCGATGTCTCCACCCGTCACATTCCACGCCACGATCGCTTCAACACAACATCAAGGACATATTCAGACCACCTTAAAGCAGTTTCTGGATCTGTTCTTAAACAGATTGGCCTGTATTAATAATTAACATTTATAATTAACATATATCACTGTCTAGCATAATCGAGAGTAGGTTAATCCAGATGTTTAATCCAGATGTTTAAAACCAAAGAAAAGCCGCACTTCACCACTTTTTCCAAGGCCTTCACCAGAAACTATACATTTGACATTTTATACGTTTTAAAAAAAGTTATTACAAACTGTTACTGGAAAAGATTATTATTTCTATTGAGCTCCAATAACATATTAAAAAATAGATTAGGACGCTTTCATTGATAAATTATCGAGAGAATATTTACCAAAACGCGTTCGTGATAAACTGAATGCAGACTCATTATCTAATGGTTTCAGTCAATGTTATATTTTGAAAACAACTGTCATTTGACCGAAGTGTTCTTATTGGGAATTCAGAAACATTTTGTAGTATTTCATTTTGTCAAGTTTAATAAACTGATGAAACACAAGGCTATATTCTATAGATAACAACTTCTTTATCCATAGAAATAGCCTTGTGTTATATACGCCGACTTCTAAATTCTTATCAAAGAAATTAAACTGATGAAGACAATGAGACAATGATGACATGCTGTAAAGGTGGGACAGGTATGTCTCTGTGTGTCTCCTCTTCGCTTAGTCACAACATTTTTCGCGGGAAATACTCAGTGCACACGTGACTGATCCCCGGAATGTAGACCACAATTTCCCGCGAAATTTACAAGTTGACCTGATTTATGATCATGTGACCAGAGCGATCAGCTGTGATGCTGAATTGTGATTGGTTGGATCCGGTAATGTGACCAATGACGGGCAGTGTTTTCACATATTTGGTGAATGAAGGCGACCTCGTGGTCAGGAAATCGTGACACTGCGGCTCAAAAAAGTTTTGATCAGCTTCTTCAAAGACTTTCCAAGATGCTGTTTACCACGGAGATGGACTCGGAAATGACAATGGACTTTGTCAATCGCCCCAAGAGAATTCGACTGGACTCGGGAAATAGAAATTACAATTCTTCCGGCATTGGATCGAAATCACTGGAACTGAAAGGTGTCATCGACGTGTTGAAAGAGTATGAAGATTACGATGGAGGAATCAACTGTAGCATCTGTGGTGAGCATTATTTGTGATCATCAAAACTATTAATTACACTGCCAAGTCAAGACTTTTGTAATATGTTTATATAAGTAATCATAATCGGTGTTAGTATACATGTACCCCGTAGATCTGGATTCACCCACATTATTTTCGTTTAGGTTTTTTTTCCAGATGGATAAATGCAAGTATTTCTTTTCACTCAGATAGGCCCTCTACTTTTTATTTACTGGTTTGCCACATAATCGAACTTTATGCACAGTATAAATATGTTAGTGTAGATTGATATTAATGTAGACGTGTAAGAAGGCAACTCCAATCACGGAAATTGTGTTTTTGAATTACAGAACGGATATTGTTTGTGCTGAAAGAAGTGGTTTTGTTATGCCCTACATTTCAAACTGACACTTAAAGACAGTTTGAAGACTTATTTCCTGTTGAATGTCGCACTGTAGCTTGACAACCAGGGTCAGTCCACGGCGCTTTTCCGGTATCTCAAGAGCCCAGCGCAGGCATGCAGAAAGTTTGTCAGCCTGCTCAGCCTGTCCTATGTAGCCGTGAATCGAAATGAAATAGCTTTGAGATACGACTGTGCAGTTAACCTGTTAACTGAATACATTAGCTTCTATTTCCGCTTTCCCGCGAAATTTGAGGTCGGCATAATTTAGGTGACAGTCTGTTCCGCTCTAGATTCGCAGCTCCATTGATAAAGTCATGATAACTAGGTCAGGGTCAGTAGCCGAATCATTCACAAACCCCAGTGTGTAAACAAGCGCTGGTAGTACTAAATCCCTGGGTGCAATGCAAGCCAGGTTAAACGGACCGGATTCTGTTCTTGTCAACAGTACATTTTTGTCAACCTGAAAGACAGCTGGGAACCACAACTGAAGGGGGACCACCCAAAATGGCAGAAATATTTACTAAAATTTTACTACACAAACATTTGTTGAATTCAATTGTACACACATGTATTTAAGAGTTCATTATTTTGATAAGCTATAAAATGTATATATACAGAGAAAAAAGAATTGCCATGAACAATTTGTGGGAACAAAAATTGTAGACTCGATCAGTACAATTAAATACTAATGGAAGGGAATAAATTTAGCTTCCACAGATTCAAAGACACAGCATGCTCAAATTTTTCCCTAAACCTTTTGAATCCACAAGCATCATGACAGAATGTAATATTAATTTCAACTCAATTTTGCATGAAAGTGGCCCTATTCAATATTATTGTCTATTAATCAGTTTGTATGTTATTCATTTCTAAATGCCATGTCTGGAAAGTGGGTCTAGTTTAGTAATCATATGTTGTGACATGTTTCAGGAAAACTGTACAAAAGCCGAGTTTGCTTTATCAAACACATCTGGGAACACAGCATTTACTGGGACCAGTTTGACGGCGCGAAAAACCACGATCGAGTTTTATCAATTCAGGCCGCTCTTATTCTTTATTCTGGTTACCGTGGCCTCACTATGGATGACAACAATGTTCTCTCACATCTACTAGTCACGTCACCACATCAGGAGAGGAAGAAAGATGATAACGGAAATGACATTGAATCACCTGTCAAGACGAAAACGGAAAGGCGACAGTTCTCTCCCCTGAAAAGGAAAAAGTCCGAGGAAGAATGATTTGAATACCAGTACTTGTATAAAGGATAACATTAATAGTGTTGTGAAGTATGAACCTTTCAAGTGAAGGATATCTGCCTTATTGCGAAGGTCAACTATCAACAATTCTGTGGAGCTCGAGTTACATGTTCATGTTACGATTGCATGTTCAGGTAATTTTTACAGGTGACAGGTAAACATTTTGGTCACCTGTCTCGTGTGACAGGTAAACTATTTTGAATATTTCGACCCCTGAGGGTATCAAAATGTGAAGGACATCAACCTTTCTGCAGTAGACTAGACCTACCTTTCTGTAAATACGTCATTTTCTGGTGAAGATATCAACCATTCTGTGAAGCATATCAACTATTCCGTGAATGTTAACTATTCTGTGAAGTACCGGTATAAATACACGTGAACTGTTCTGTGAATGATATAGACCATTCTGTATTATATATATGAACCTTTCTGTGAAGAGACTCACTAATCTGTCAATGAATATCAACCATTCTGTATAGGATATCAACTATTCTGTGGAGGATGTGAACTATTCTGTGAATAATATCCACTATTCTGTATTAGGATATCAGCCATTCTGTGAAGGTTATCAACTATTCTGTGAATGATATCGACCATTTCTGTGTTATATCAACCTTTCCGTAAAGAGACTCACTATTCTGGCGAGGAATATTAACCATTCTGTAAAGGATATAAACTATTTGTGAAAGATGTGAACTGTTCTGTGAATAATATAAACTATTCTGTGAAGGATGCCAACTATTCCGTAAAGGAAATCAACCATTCTGCAAAGGATATCACGACAGCCATTCTGTTGTGGATATGCGCATAGATCTGTGAATCATATTAACCATTTATTTGTAGAGATATCGACGAATCTGTGATGGATATTGTCATTCTGTGAAGGAGATCAATCAATTTAGTGAAGGAACAACATTTTGTGAAGGATGTTGATAATTCTTTAGTGATATCACCCATTTTGTAGAGATATCAACCATTCTGCGATGGATACCAGCGAATCTGTAAAGAATATCAGCCATTCTGTGAAGGATATCTTTCGTTTTGTAAGCCCTACATTGTGTGCATTAGATATGCAACTGTGCTAAGGAGAAATTCCTGCATTTAATGAGAGACTTTGAAATTGTGATAATTGACTGTAGACAGTGTTTGGATCAGTGTCTGGTGGACATGCTATTGAGTGCTAGCTAAATAATATATAGCCCTCACGAGTATGAGGGCTATAGGTCGGCCCCAGTCACCTCCAACGAGGGTTTTAGATAATTTTATTACGAATCACCCACCTCTAAAAATGCTGTACATCTAATCTCCATCCCCTCCTGCACACTATTTTAAAATCTTGCGCACTATTGTGAAATAGTAACGCATATATTGCCGTCTGAATTTTCCAGTCGACAACTTCCACTTTATACGCACCATGTTCAATTGCAAACGGCCCAGCAAACATATACCGTGAAGTCACCAACATGGCGCGTAGAGAGTTGAAGTTTTCCACTGGAAAATTCAGACGGGGATATATGCGTCACTATTTCACAATAGTGCGCAAGCTTTTAAAATAGTGCGCAGGAGGGGATAGAGATTAGATGTACGGCAGTTTCAGAGGTGGGTGATTCGTAATAAAATTATCTAAAACCCTCGCTGGAGGTGACTGGGGCCGTCCTATAGCCCTCATACTCGTGAGGGCTATATATTATTTAGCTATTGAGTGCCTGATAACGTCTTGTTGAAGGTGAACTCGTCTAAATGTGTTTTCCACTCTACAGCTCGTTCTTGAATTTTCTTTGTGAATTGACTTTGTGTGGTAGAATAATCCATTGTATGTAGAGGGAGCATTTTTAATTAGCTCTAACCATCTAAAGGGCTCCACTATTAGATACCTCAGAGTTGAGGTATAATTATGTCATATCTGAGAGAGACTGACGGTCAAGTTGAGTGGAAGTATCGTTAAGAGCTGTGGTGAAGAACATGTGATGCTACCAATGACATCACCTCTATTATGTCAATACAAGAGCAATGTTACTGCCCGTAGAGCTTCGCTTTAAAGTACAAATATTCTGGCACCTACAGTCCACTCCTCTCGAAGTACATGTAACACATCCCAAATTATCACCTGGGCTCGAATGGATTATTTTTGTGAAAGACCTGATTTCATGGAGCATTTGAAATGCTAGCGTAAATTCCTGGTGCAAAGTGAGTCGTTGAGGAGACTTCTCGTTTAACATACATATAATGTACATGGCTTGTATACTATGCAAGACTCTGCCTACTGATGCCATTTAACTCTGCTGAACATTGCGATAAAATATTATTGATAAAGTCTTACATAAAGTAGAATTTACATTTGCCTGTAATAATTTAGTGGTGTGTTGGATGGTTTAGTTGAATGTACATGTAGATTGTGATAGACAAATTGGTATAAAACAACCCAAGATCGAACTCTTTAGCCACAAAAGATCCCATGTGATGCCGTCTGACGTTATGCTGCGGTTAGGCAACGAATGGTTGAACTATTCCTTCGCCTTGGCAATGCTGTATTATTTCATTCACTTGACTTGTTCAGGCAATCCCTTCCATTTGCAACTTTGCCTATTTAACTCTGTCACAATACATCAAAGTTGATAGGATTTTTTTTTTTTTTTTTTTGAAAATGATAAATCCCAGATTTTTGCCATATTCCCAATGTTAAAGCATTGCCCAGTGCCTAACCTTGGCCCGATGTCACGTGTGCAGTGATGACGTTTCATGCCTTTCATGGCAAGAGAGTTCGATCTGGGGACACCTGTATTGAACTACAATCTCAGTAAACTCAGATGTTTAATATGACCATGGATATAACATACGACAAATTTTGTGTGTAATATAGACCTGTGATTCGGATGCAAGGCTGATGTCAGAATTATGTAGTCTTAAGAAAAACGTAGCCCAATAGTCAAAGTCAGTCAATCTTCCCTAGGGCCGTTGCTGAGCAACAGGCCTGCATTCATTCCAAGCAGACTTCACGACGCCAACAATTCTTTACTCTTTGTCTCCGGGCAGGCTCCATTAGCTTCTGTTTGTATTTTTGACAGGGCACGGTTATCCATACAGCAGACAGTCTGACAGGTTATAGCTGGCGTTGTCGGTTTCAAATTTCAGTCTGGATTTAGACCTATTCTACGCAGTGCAGAATTTATCAAGTGTATCGATCGCAGGTGTATTTATAAACACCTGCAGCTCAGGCAATGAACGACCATGGCCCAATGAAAATGACTTGAACTGCGATAACCAATCAGGGTGCTGGAATTATCAGCCTAAAAAGTTTGAATTTGAATTCTGTTTTCATTGACAGGGAAAGGAATGCTGGCCGATACCTGTCCATATATACCTGTCCTATACCTGTCCATTATATGGACAAACAGGGGAGGTAATCAGTCTATCAGTCATATGGTACCTACATCATGTACATGTGCAAAAACACAAGAGTGTCCACAGTTCCTATTATCCTGGACACTGATCAGCCCAGCCAGTACAGCACCTGGTCACCCATCCAAGTATTGACCGAGCTCAACGTTGCTTAACTTCGGTGATCGGACGAGAAACCGGTGCACCCAACGTGATACGTAAACTGTCTCACATTAGTCACCTGATTCAAGGCATTGTTTATTGAATGAGCGAGTAGGATCTTGATGTCACTTTCAACATGTCAGTCATATCATGACGACCCAGTAACATTATCCTGACACCAGCCTTTGATCTATACTCTTTCTGCTGAGCAAAAAGAGTTCGAGAGAAAGACCATGGATTATGGAACTAATGTGATTGTTCCAGGCTGCATGAAGTTGTCACATGTTACATTCGTAATCATATCATACTAAAGATTGTACTGTCTGTTCTGCCAAAGAATGGTGTAATTTTCTGTGATCATTTATATAGAATTAGAAGACTAATTAGCTAGTGTGCATAAAGGACTAATTAGCCCTAGTGTAAATAAGTAATTGTTGTACATGTACATGTAGAAATGCAGATTAGCTTTTGGAATGTTTCAATGCTGTGATGACGTTATTAATACGAGGTGCTGTAATTTTGTGAGAAAATAATTCAAGGTTAAAGGTGAAATGGAAAAGTCATTAGATTCTCCTTTTTTGAAATATATAGGTTGAATAATGATAGTAATATATCAGTCTATCGACTTCGCTTGGTTTAATTTGAAGTATTTTGTCTGGTAAATCATTTAAAGAGTTAGTACCCAAGGTCCAGTTGAATTCAAATTGGAAAACTGTCATCGCTTATCTTTCCTTGATTGTGACGTCAGATCACATCCGAAGACCATATGTTACAAGTATTGACGTCTGGTCAGGCAGGCTGGTGTGATGCTAGTAAAGTAGCATCAAACATGGATAGGCAAGTGATGCGAATTTCATTTCTGAATTGGCTGGGCTAGAAATACCACCTTTGGAGCCCTTTTCTGAAGCTACTTCTAAGGCAAAATACTTCATATAAAACCAAACAAATAGATAGGCTGATATTTCCATCATTAACGAACTGAACAATATAAAAAAGAAAATATGATAATCTTTACATGTCACCTATAAAGTTAGTGAAAGTTTGGATGTACACAGGCAATATACATATACATGTAAATACCCAGAAAACTCTGAACCACCTTTTATATTTCATTGCCATAGAATTACTGTCGCCACAAACTTTGATGCTCATATACATCATATAAGTTCTGAAACCTGTGAATTTCTGTGCAGTAAGATAATTTAAATTTAACTGCAAATGGAGCATTTGTGAAACATCATTGCTTCATGGGACTTATTTCAAAAAGAAAGCCTGTAAGTGGGTCATGGGGGTATGTAATGGTCCTTGTGACAAAATTGGCAATCGTCTGTATGGTGACAATGCACCCTTAAAACATAATCAAGAATGGGTATATCCAGATAAGACGATGATTTTGCAGCATTCAAACAGGAAGTTACAATTCCCAATGAATCAAATTTGGTGATTTGCCGACAGTCGGAAGAAGTTAGTCCCATGATGTAATGCACTTTCTGGTGAATCCAAGGACTTTAAGGCCACTGTTAATTAATTGTTTGTTTCTCGTAACCTTGCTTGTAAAAATACACATGCTGAGAAACTTGCAAACAAATTGTATACAAATAAGAAAATGAGCAAGTTTTACTCACGAAAATGTAAATCCCTCGTGGATTTTAATTATTTGCCCTCAAAATATAGATGAGGGCTAGTTACGGGAAACGAACCATTAATTATCAGTGACCTAAAGAATGTTTTCTCTGTTGAACCTTGTGAACATGTAAGAGTTTCATTATTCTAGTCAAACATGGTCAAACTGTCCGCTTTTAGTTTTAGTATACAATTATGTACACCCTGCTCAATTTAATTATTGTTATTTATATAAAATAGGCCTTCTTTGTATACCTTTATGCTTATCTAGTTTCTCGAATTGTGAATTGCTTTACCTGATCCATGTATCAAACAATTGACACGATTGATTTGCTGGCCTGCTAGTTTAGAGTAATAAGGTTTTTATCCTGCCTGCTGGTGAGAGAGTACAGGGCCCGATTTCATGAAACCTCACTTGACTTGACTTTTTCAAGGGCGATTTTCGCACTTGACCAAGTGCACTTCAAAAAAATCTCAAGTTGTGTTTCACGAAACGTTTTTGGTCGCACTTGGTCAAGTGATGTTTGAAGTGACCTTTTTGGAACTCTTTTGTGCGATTTGGTAAAAAATAGTACCCCCTCAGATTCAAGTGCATGCTCTACATTCTTCATGGGTCGGAGCCGATCGGTAGAATTTCAGGTGTCAAATAAATATGTCTATGCCACTTTTGGACCTATGAGATGAAGAACAATGCCCCTACGTGTATTATGATGCATGGGCACATGGAAAAAACTTATTTTTCGACACCATCTCCAGTCGTATTGGTCATTTCAAGTACGTTTTTATTTCGAGTGCGGTTTTCAAGGGAGGTCATACCACACTTGAACTCAAGTGCCATTTCGGGTTCAAGTGAACTTTCATGAAAAGCGAAAACTCAAGTCAAGGGAGGTTTTCAAGTGCACTTCAACTTTCAAGTGCGAAAATTGCCTCAAGTGAGGTTTCATGAAATCGGCCCCAGAATAGTTTTGAACCAAGGAAAGAGGAATGAAGCTTCGATTTGATTTCAGACTTGGCTATTTTTCATCTGGCTGTACTGGTAGCCCTACCAACCACTGAATAAGATATACAGATTTGCTGAAGTGCCATTTGTGCATCTATACATGTAGGCCTACATAAAACATTTTGTACCAGTATCAACTTTAGGCTGATATTTCAGAGAGATTTTTAAGGTGTTGTGCTGTACGCAGTTTTCTGGTAAAACTGTTCAAGGTTGCCCCTTTGATTTTCATTGGAAGACAAGCTTAGTGATTAATTTCCTTGGGAGGAATTTGTGATAGAATTTTACTTGTAGATTAAATGCATTTAAGTAATTTGTAGTTCTGTTGTTTATACCTGGTGATAAAACTGTAGTATTCAAATGACATGTACATGTAAAACAGTATCAACCCTCAAACCTGTCAGTCCTACCTGACATGCCTGATGACCAGAAGTCTAAATACACTACTAGGTAGTACAATGTACCTGAAGTCTATATGACTGGAAGTCTATATGTAGTACTGGAAGTCTATAGTACCAGGAGTCTACATGTATATGTAGTACCAGAAGCAAATCAACTAGAAGTACCATGTAACATTAGATCAGAATAGCTAGACAGCACTGGCACTCATCAAACCGCCTAAGCATACAAAGACTCTTGTAACATCACTACATATGAACAGCAAGATGCAGTGTCACTCAGCAGGCGTGGGATCATGCTGTGTGAGCCTATATAATTAATCACATTTGATAGACTTGGAATTTGATTTCCAGTATCGAAGCAGCTCGTCTCCCGTGAAGCATCACTCAATTTTTGTTTTTGAATCTGTGCAAGCAAGACACATGCAATTTTATGTGACATGATGTGTTACAACTTGCCATGAGGCAGTGGCCAATGCATTCTAGCTAGTCTGATCTAAGGTTACAGACTTCTAGTTGATTTACTTCTGTCCCACTAGAAGTATGTTACTTGGATTTTGGTTCTCACCCAGCACACTCCTCAAGTATACAGGCTGTATACCTGGTATATACATGTAAGCTTATGAAGAAGTTTAATGCTGCTGAATAGTTGAACAAATACCAATGGCAGCTGGTCGAAATTTTTTATGACATTTTGGATGATCATTGTTGTGCCGTTATACAAATTTATGCCTTTCTACATAAAATCAAAGTTCAAAAAGAAAAGCAAAAACTTGCTTCAAATTTTCTTCTGATTATAGACACCTTTATATGCATTGAATGTATGAAAATGCAAGTTGACATTTCTGACTGCATTAATGTTAGACATGTTTAGAGATCTGTATGTGATTTGACCAATGTTTATGTAAATGTATGTATATTTCAAACTTTGTTGCATTTGGAAAAATATATTCACGTTTTCTACGTATTTTAGTCATTATCTGAATTCGTCTTTTTATCTTCATTCATCCACAATAATCTGTAAAAGAGAAAGGCCGAGTAACTGTACATTCGTGAAAAAGAATACAGTGTCAGTGTACAGTTATGAGGTCTTTCTCCAGCTTTAACGTTAGTCCAACGATAATGTATTTACTTCTTCGTCTTACACGAAGAATGAAATGAGCTATGTCAAACCGAACAAATTGCCATGATATAGGCCCAGGTAATTACATGTGTGGAATCATTCGAACAAGAAATGCAAAGGGCCAAGTATGCACACTGCACCCGATTGACGGCGTCCTACATGATAGACAGTCCATCACATGGGAAGGAATTTACGCATACGCCTACCTGGGTTGCTGTTCTATTCAACACAGGAAAATCGTTCCCGATGTCGTAGGCGATAAATAACTTAAACAATGGCCATATTATGTAACACATCATGGTTGTTTCAGGACAAACAACACATTTGCACACGAAACAAAACTTCCACAACCCGTTTGACTGGTCCGTAACTCTCACGTTATCGTTACAAAGATTTGTAACAAAAAAATATATGTAATTGATATATACGTGTCACAATCTACATTACGTGAAACGCATATGAAGCAAAATATGCAGACATACAAATTGCATATCCATATGTCCATACGCATGATCTCATACCAGGCCCATAATTAACGGAATGTCCGACAGGAATTCACGTTTACCGGTACACATTTCACTTGTACCCACACATATGCGTGCAGCAGAAAATTATGTGCTACGATATACAGACGCGTCATATTTTGACTGCTTAGACTAGTCTGCAATTCTTTACAATATCAGTCCACAATAACTTGTTTTCTGTTCTCTGTCAGATACTGCCCTTACAATATGTGTAGCGTGTTATTAATTTTATTTTAATATAATTTCATATACACCATAATGATAACTGTTAACATTGAGTCTTACGTGTTTGTTCTACACCTACACTGTTGTAAAATCTGTACTGTTGCTATATTGTGTTTTTTCAAATAAATTTATTCAAAAGCATCACCACCCAGCAGGCGACAACCAAAGATTAGACGTATATTTGAGGCAGTCGGTGTTTTAATGTATATCAGAAGGTATAAAGTGTAACGCTCACAAAAAGAAATCGACTGAAATCAGAGAAACTACATTCCGTGACTGGACGACTCTTTCGATACCCACGTGTCACAATAAATGTTAACTTAAATAAATAGAACACTTATCGGACTGCCAATCGGAGTTAAAGGTTTATGCCATTCCGACATGTATATGCAATTTGCACATTTATTACATTGTAGTCGGCATGGTATCTTTCTGGGTTGTGTTTTCTTCGATCGTTTACTTTTTTTTAAGGAACATTACTTAATTCCACCTGTTAGTCCCGGCTGAATTAAATAAGTCCAATTCGCTTGTTGCAGTGCTGTTTGGGTTTGTCATTTGTACATTTCAGGAGACCGACATCGAGTAGTCTATTGCCCCATTTACTAGTCATTCGTGTCTTCTTACATGCTTTAACTGACGGACGCATTTCTTTCCAGAAAAAGAATGTACACTTGCTGTACATTTGTGAAAAAGAATGTAGACTTTTAAAAATAGAGTGATGTCACAACTACAGTTACAACTGTGTAGTGAAATCTTGGCCATAGTAAATTTCATGTTTCAGACCCATTCAACTCTTGCGCAATATTCATACATTGGGTATCTTTCTCATACTCTCATGCAGGAAGACTAGCTTGTATGCTAATTAAGTTACCCAGAAGAAATAAAGTTATTATTATTATTATTATTAAATCAAAAAGTTGTTCCAGTTGGCAGAAAAAGTGGTCGGTAATTAAATAAATTTCCAAGACTTTGTATAAAAAGTATTCATTTATAAGCTTATAGGAAGGGTGAAAGGATATAAACTTTTAAAAACATATAGCGAGATATTGTATACAAATCTGGGACATTTCCCCACCTGGACATTTCCTCACCAGGGCATTTCCCCTCCAGACATCTACCCACCTAGGACATTTCCCTACTAGGACATTTTTTAGTCATCCCTCTCACCTAGGACATTTCTGCCTGGACATCTCCCTACTATTTCCCCTCCAGACATCTCCCGACCTAGGACCTTCCCCTGCCCGTACATTTTCCCACCCCCATTTGTTTTGTATCGAACCGGCAAATTACAACGGGACTCAACTACTTGGATATTTACATTGATCATCAGAGTGCATATAATCTGCATTTGAAGTCAGAGTACTGTAGGCCTATGTAATAACTACCTATTATTAAGATTTTGCATTTGGGTTGACTTTTGTTTATAATTAGTCTTTAAATATTATAGACAATTATATTGAGAAAAAAATAATAGACTTGATTCCATTTCCATATTAGTAAAAATCACTGCAGCAAACTTTATAGGGGTGGGATAAATGTCCAAGTGGGAAATGATCAATTTTATGTTTATTTAAGAATTTTAATGATAAAAATATTTTGTGTATAGAATTTTTAGGGTTATCGATAGTTAAGAACAAGTTTAACAGGTCAATCTATGTCAAAAAGTGAGCGATATATTCCAATCCTAAACCGACAACAGTGGAACATTTGAATGCCGGTTCACGACTGATCTGCTTTTGGCCCTGACAACAGGATAGCTCTTGTGACAGCCCACGGTTGTAAAATTTTAAATAAAATCATCCACCCCAGACCCACCATTTTCCCCCGGGACCATTAGTTACATGTAACAGAAGATAAGCCTGGAGGGTGTTGCTCAGAAAAGCATTTCAATGTTGTTTTGTTTACGGAAAATTGTTTTGTTTATAAAAGCGTTTGACTTTGAGCACCGATATTTTCAGAAAAATAAACAGACATTAAACGCTTTTACCTCTTTATTTACTTGAATCCATGAGCAATGTTCAATACTTTGCTAAATATTGAGAGCTTAATCAGATGATGTGATGTACAGGTATTAAATATATCAAAAGTACAAAATTGAAATCAATTTCACAAATACTACGTACATGTATCTCAAAAAACAATATTTCACGAGTGTTTTGCAGCTGTGATTTGCATCGATTCACAAACACAAAATTGAAGGAGCATTTCTTTTGGAGATCCAATCACCTGAAAGGTCACTGGCAATGCACATTCCCTTTCTATTGATCACAGTTTTCAATGCTGGTCAGTCAAGTTATCTCCCCTCCCAATATCTAGTTATCTCCCTTGCTGTGGCAATGGTTTTACACACCCTGCATCTGACAATAATTCAGCCGGTGATGAGGTTTACAGCCGGTGAAAATGAGTAGCATATGGGCTCTAATAGCCAATCTGTTCACTGGTTATGATAAAGTGTAGCTGAACAACACCCCATCTACTGATGACCGTATCATAGCAAACAAAGTCATTGAATAGAGCCCACGTGGTACTCAGTTTCCGTAGCTTCAAACCATATGCAAATTTGTCTTATAAACCTGGTCACATCCCAGTCTTGATGACAAACAGGCAAATCACAGATCCATCCTGAATACCAGTCATCTGTGATGAAATGGTTGACATCTGTTTTTTGACATATTAGGAATGAATGTCATGACCTGTGGTACATAACATCCAGTGTCGCTCAAAACTCTTCATAGTAAATGTATACGATTCCGGAGATAAAATTTAATTTCCAGTCCCATCATATAATTTCAGTACACAGAGTATCTTATATACTCATTCATTGTGTGTATCCACTTCTTTGCTAATCTTCATACATGGGCCTGCCCTTCCCAGCATGCCCAGTTTTCTGGTATCTTTCAGCGAATGGCATGAGCGTAATCTTCCTGAACTGCAGACAAAGTTTCAAATGCTTCAGAAAACGTCTCCTGGTGGAATAAAAATATTACTGGATCATTTAATATGAGTTTGTGTTGAAAAATACAATATACATGATGACCATTCATAATTACAACATTTGATGGACTAATTTTTGTTAAAATCTTTATTATCACCAGTACTGGGGAACACAGAATTGTTTTCAGCTATGTCACATATGATTCCATATTGCATAGATATTGGTGACGAGCCACATTGATTTTTCTCTTATTGAAAACATTATTACACAGGAGTAGTGTGACCAGCGTCACAGGACCTACGAAGTAGGGTGAGGAAGATGACTTGGGGGTCCAAGCGTAATATTATAGGTCACTTAAGTAGGTCAAATTTTCATCAAAAGTAGCTAAGCTCAGAACTTGCTGGTAACAGTCCTCTAGTGCACGTTCATGCCAAAAATCAAGGTTCTAATGTCAACGGTTCTCCTTATTTTGCCGACGAAAGGATTCGGATGGACTCACTCATTACCGTACAATTTGCAAATGGGAGCTTACTTCAAATGGAAATATGTGATGTTTCCCCATTCTAGACGACGTACAAAAACTTTTGGAATATGATGGGGTAAATTGTTCAAACCGTAAATGCACGTGATGTCATATAGCCAATCAAGATATGAGCTTGTCAACACCATGCAGCGAGGATTTTCTTTGATGTTTTTGTGATTTCCAAATATGGCAAATGTGGTGAGTGAATATGATTTAACGTTGCTTTTAACACTATTTCAGTCATATCATGACGTTTGGTTCCTATTCCTTTTCACACCCTGAAACCACATAGGTAGGGTCCTACTCCTTTTCACATCCGGGACCCCACGGGTGCCCCAGTTAGTCGCCTCTTATGACAAGCTCTTTGATGGGCTGTGGCAAGTGGTAGTTATATTGATTTTCAAACGGGAAATGTTAGTTTCCTTCGAATAGCCAATCAAATTTGAATTGTAAAGAGGTCATACAGTTGCACTTCTCCTGATATGGACCATGGAATATTTATAGAGCTACATGACCAAGCCATATTCTGATCAGAAAATGTGTTACATTACATTTACAAAATTGTAAGACTTTACCTCAGTAGCCCCATATCTCCAGTACCAATGTAGATATGCCTTCTCCTGGAACATCAGCCTCGCTTTGTACGAAACAGTGTCCAAGAATTCAACGACACCTCCAGAATTACTAGCCATGGTGAGAGATGCAGAATCCTTCAGTCCTAGACAGTTAGTTTTTGCTGAAATTAAAAATAATATGAACAATGAAAACTTGACCCAGATGCCATGGCTGAATTGTGCAGTGCATATCCTGATTATCAAACGGTAAAACTTCATCTGGAGAACGTTTTACACCCTGTCAAAGTACACAGCAAAGACCCACATCACAAGATACGAGAGTCTTATTAAACCCACCCTCCTGATCGCATATACACAGGTGGTGGTTTAGACCGGTGTGGCGGCTAAGAATGTCCAGTGGCTACGAGTGTCCGGCTCCCAGCAGGGACATTTTCCTCCACATTGGAGGTAAGTGTCCGTCTTAGTTGTAATAGAAAAGGATATGAAAAGGGACACTAATGCCCAGGACACTCTTAGCCATCACACCGATACCAGGTAAGTGATAAAGGATCATTGAAAATGTCAACAACTAAAGAAACCTCCCCATGTCAATTTCTGTTCTATCCAGAGTTCTGAAAATGTTAACACACGCTGACAGGCCATCACACAGAGGAACTTTTGAAAAGGCTATGCAGTGTTTCTAGTGACTGCAGGCTGCATCCTAGACTGACTCAAACCAGGGTGTTGGCCAGGATTCAAAAACTGCCTGTCCAAAAATCCCATTTTGCCAAATTTTACCTGTCCATTTTCTATTTTCTCCTATCTGTCCCAGGCCATGTTAAAGTTTTTTATTTTTGCCTGTCCAAGTGTGGAATATGCCTGACCAGTGGACAGGTGGACAGGTCTCTGGCTAACAACATGATTCATATTCATTATCCAGTGGGTCAATGAGACTGAGGTGGATATGGTTTCATTTAGAGTGTTACGACCTTCGACGATCACGAGACGTACATGTATTCTTTTGTCATGCCCACTTCAAGCAGCTCGACGGCGAATGAACCAGCTTGAGTCCTCACGTCCTTTAGTCTCCTGGAGACAAGGAGAGCAGGGACACAGCCAGATTATGATCGTACAGGTACCATGAACAGGAATTCAAATTATCGATCTCTGTCTTGTTGTCAGTTTCGAGATACGGATGCACACTTTCCTCTTTTTGCAGGATGTGGGCGACATCAAAACTGCCCCTGTCTAGCTGTGTTAATTTCAAGTTCGAATTTAGATCTCACATACTCTCAGGATCTTCAGGGCGACTTCACTGAAACACAGAGCCCCATTCCTACCATCAATGAACTCGATTCTGATAGTGGGAATGATTCTCCATCGAGCTGCTTTTCTGTTTCGAATTTCTATGCAGTCACATGGAAACTATTTGTTGAAACTACTTATTTTTCTTCCACAATCTGACAGCTTTGTAGTCAACTGTATTAGATACATATTTTCAAATAGAGTGAATTACATGTAAAGCATACTGTAATTTATATAATTATTTCAAATAACAATTTACCTTTCAGAATCCTTGAGGCACACTGTTACAATGACTTACCTGTCCAGTAATCAACAGGGAACGGATTCCAGTCCACACAGTTCTGGGATGATCTTATTTTACTGTCCATCATCTTCATACTCTTATGGAAGCTGTTTGTTGTGTCGCCGCGGGCAACCAATAGACTACTCAGGGTTCGAATCTGACCATATGTCAAGGTCCAAAACAACTCACAAATTGGCATCATTGCCATAATCGATCACATGATAAAATAAAACCTGTTTTCAAAGTTTTACTAAAAAGTCGTTAATTTCAAAGCTGTCACATGTCCGACACAAGAGCTGCATGGCCTGGCAGTATTATATAGCCCTATCCAGAAAAGGTAATGATCGCCCCTTAATAAGTGCCACTAAAGGTCGAGGGGTTGAATATCTGCTTCTGGTAAGTACATGTATTCACTTTGTTTTCGCTTTTCGCCAAGGTTTCTGGAGTTATTTAAATAATCACTGAGAAACCATCCGGAAATATTTGTTTCAAAACCTATTTTATGCGAGGGAATATCTGTATCTGTTTTCTACATACAGTACAAGGCAGAAATAACTTGCTCATAAACGCGAGTGAAAAAAAACATTTTCGCGACTATAATTTATTAATCGCAGCCGGAAAACTCGCCTAAGTCGCGCAAAAAAACAAAAGCATAATCGCGACTCGACACGTTTCAGTCGAGATTATGCTTTTGTTTTTTTGCGCGATTTAGGCGAGTTTTCCGGTTGCGATTAATAAATTAAAGTCGCGAAAATCTTTTTTTTCACTCGCGTTTATGAGCAAGTTATTTCTGCCTTGTACTGTATGCACCTATATCTCCTGTTTACATCATGTAATTAATATTCTAGATTAATTAGTTAAATTAACTGAGAGGGCCTTCGGTATTGGACGAACGTTTCATGCACCAAGGCACCTCAGTGGGATACGGGAGATATAAACTCTTTCTGAATAAGGCGTTAATATTAGAAAAACAGGTCAGTATTTTGTGTTTACAAGGTCCCAATGATCAAGCCTTTGTATTACTGAAGAGTCACTCTTCTCGAATTATTATTGTAGCCAGAAACTCTATTCTGCTCCTTTTCTTTCATGACTTTACACCAAAGATGTGAACCGAAAAATACAACAAATGTTGACATTTCAACTCCATTCTTATACCCAGCTGAAATTAAGGTGAAAGGTTTTATTCAAAAAGTTATTATAATTGCAGTCATAGAAGCTGTGCGATTTCTTGTTTATACTTCATACCTCTGGTGTTTGGTTTATGAACCCTGTGTGCAATTTTTTTTTTCTCACAAAATCGAAGCCATACACTGCTCCAGTAGCAACGTTTCAATTCTAGTAAATACTTGTCTTGCATAAAAACAAAACAGAATGGATACAGAGTTTCCAAGACTGTCATGACGCCTGACTGTCTGTAGCAGATTCCCAATGAGACCATCCCAAGATAATTTGCTTTGAAATAAAACAAGATTATATCAGAACATGCAACCTGAGTAAGATTACATGTTAGAAGGCAAAATATAATTAATCTTTTTACTTCTTTTTTTTTTTCACAGGACAATGTAGACCCGTAGGGGTTCTATGGTTCTGTCTAATAATGAGGAAAAACTTGAGCACAAGTAGTACTGTTGCCACGGTGACTGGTTGTTTATTTGACTGCTTTAGGCTTTGAGAAGAGCAGAGGAAAAAAGAGTCCTCAATTTATTCAGCTACTGCAGATAGTTTGGTCAACATAGATTTTGTACCACCAGGTCTATATTAGTGAAGTTAAATATTTTCTGATATTCTTATGTATGCACAGATGTCATTTTCACAGAGTTTTTCTGTTTCAGAGCACGAGATAGAATTAAGGTTTAACATCGCATTCAGCAATATTTCAGCTATGTACATGTAGCGACGACTTCGGAGCATGAATACAATATGGATAAGAAATTAATAGAAGAAACAACAATGTTTGCTTAATAATATATGTTGGTCTTTTGTCCGAATTCATCCCACTGCCTGAATACACCCCACCTCAGTAAATTTTCTAGATTTGCACGTACCCCAATTGTAAATCTTGGTAACAGGCTTGTCACATATTAAATGCTAGTACGTGTAGTTTTGTCTTACCTGCGGGATAGATGTGACAGATGTAAGTACTTAAGGCTGGGCATGGGACAGAGAGAGCGGACCATTTCCCATGGCTCCTGACCCAAACTGTAACCACTGAAACAAGAACAGTCATGAATGAAACAATTTATGTATGAAAAATGAGACTGGGTAGGTCACTTTAAGAGAGCTCCTTGAAATTGGGGCATGCTAAGAACTGGCATAAGGCATTCCAAACTAAATGGCATGGTGTGATGAGTTGGAACTCCTAGGAAATCCCTGGCATACTTTTTGGAACTCAGTAGAGAAAGGAGGGCATATGGCATGCCATACAATAGCATAGAGGGAATGACATATTGCATTCCAATTGGGAGTGAGTGAATAGAATTTAACGTCGCTTTCAACAATATTTCAGCTATATCACGATGAACCAACTAAGCACCACCCAGCCCAAAGAAATCTTTGAAGCAGCATGGAACCAGACACCCTCCATCCACCCTATAAAACACTGAGGACAGCGCACAAGACACAGACAGGACGCTTACATGGTGCAATAAAGACAAGTGATATTACAGTGCTAGACATCACATTATCAAGTTCCTGTTGCTTCTCAGCAAAATGCATTGAAGCAAACAGGAATGTCCGAATCTAAATAAAGACCTCGGAAATCGGTTTCAAATTTCTGAGATAAACACCAGTTGGCACGAGTCCAGCAGTTTAGACCCGCGGCCACATTATTTCTTAACTCACGACCTCATTTCAAGAAGCTCCCTTATCCTGCATCAAACTGAGAGATGCCCTCCATCTACTTTAAGATGGTTCATACTTCAAAACTTTGTCTGGTGACTCAGCCTAATTTTTTTCTTGTGGCTAGCTGGGGTGTTGATCAGTAGTGAAACGTAAAACATTTTGATGGTCTTCGATCTAGATTTAAAAAAAAAAAATGTGAATATCACCATGTCAAACTTTTTTTTTTTTCAAAGTCATGAAAAATCAGTTTTCTGTGCAACAAGGTAAGAATGTCAAAATATACGGATATATATCCACAGGATTGTTCACTTATATAGAGAAATTTTTATGCATTTTTAGACAATAAAACCATCTCCAAAATCGAAAATTATTCAGAGACCTATGCCGATATTTTAAACACTGCTTTCCCGCCATGTGTTCTTTTTTATTAAAATGAATGAAAAGTGGGGGTCGTCGATCTTTGAGTGTTCTTATCCCAATAGTTTTCTGATATTTGCGATGTCATTACCTGCCCTGATAACGTCCCTTATCAGAAAAGGCGATATATGATGTTGGAAGAGTTATTACTGGGGAAACAACCCTGAGTAATGATATCTCCAACATTGTTTGAGGCATGAACCAACTTAAGGGGTTTCATTACCTTTCCTTTACCGGAAGTTACCCGGTATATCCCTCAAATCTGATATTTACAGACAACTGATCATTCCTATCGATTGACAATGAATAATACGGTAATTCCCCTAATAATTCGTTCACTGGAAGTGCAACAAAAATGGCGTATATCTGGCAATATTCTTCATGGCACCAGCTGCAAAGTGTCACATTTTGTCATTATATGACTTTTCTTCAATTTGAATGAAGAATGGGAATGTTGCTTCTTGTGAACTTCTTGTGATTGAATTATTAGGGGAATTACCATGAACTAATTACATGTATATCCCTCAAAATTCCCATCAGTCAACAGCCAAAATTACAGAGCTATCTGATCATGCTGATGGGAAAACTCAAATTTACTCTTGATTTTCAGCCTACCTACACTTTGGATTTCAGATTTTCTTTTATCTTTTAACATGCAATTATCTCTATTACCAGGGATCGTCATGGTGAAGGATACATTTTTTGTGGTTAATTTCAATCAGTAATACATCCGGTATCAATATAAGCAAAGAAACTGAATCTTCACCATGCTATTATTTTTAGATAGCATGAACTCCAAAATCCTGAAAACCATGTCATTTCTAAGATTCTCTCGTTTATGCCGTAATGATTTATATAAAGAACATCGTGGTCAAAATCTTAAAATATTTTGGATTATGTCTTCTTATCAAGTATTACTTCAACATAAGACTATTATTTAGGCCATTGCCACTAGATTGGTTGTTTAGCATGACCTTGATTTTTCAAATACACAAACTAGATGCTATAATTATTTATTATTAATTATAAAATTGCAAACCAATTGTATACAAATATGAAGAAAATGAGTAAGTTTTACTCATGAAAGTGTAGATCCCTAATCTATTTTAATTATTTGCCCCCAAAATATAGATAAGGGCTGGTCATGCTAAACAACCAATCAAGTGACAATGGTCTTAGGGGATTTTCCACCAGTTGGAGAATGAAAGGAGAGCCGTTGCAGTCAATTAAATGCCGACCTAATACGGAGAAATCTATCAAATACTGCAGGCTGCAGCTGCGGGGAACCAAGCGAGGACGCTCATCATTTCTTCTTTACATGTTCTTTATACAATAATATAAGGGGCGAAATGCACGTCAACCTACCTTCAAATTATACACTTCACCACTTGCTCTGGGGGAATGAATCCTTGTCACTTAAAACTAATACTGATATGTTTGAAGCCGTTCAGAAATTTATAAGGAACAGCCAAAGATTCAACCATTAATCATTTAATATTTCAGTTGCCTCAGGTGAAATATTATCATACATTATGTGGCGCGAGGTAACACCGCGTACTACATGGGGACATTCCTACATTAATTAATGCAGCTTGAAATGTGCAAACTTATGTTCGTTATTATTTTAGTGCACCTTAACAACTTGATAATTATATATAGTTTATATTGTATTAATATATATACATGTAAATATGTCTGTTATGTTATATACACGTTTTGTAATATGTATATCTGTTGGGAGAGGGGTGAATAAGTTTTAGAACTTGACCCCAATCCCTTGTACAAATGGTACAATAAATAAACCAAACCGAAAGGAGAGCTTGTGAACAAAAAATGTAAGTATGCATGTTAGAGTTCATTGATTCAATGATGTACACTACTATTTATTACCAAACCATTTTCTTTTTTATTTATTTATTTTTTTCTGATAAACTTTGTTGACTGTGGCGACTTGTGTGACCCTTCTCTCGTGTTTTTTTTTTATTCTTCAAGACAGTTGGACAAATCTTCTGCTTTTCTAGGCCTTCAATGTAAAATTTTTATTTTCAAGTAAATAGTCCCCAAATAACATTCAGCTTGGAAATGTGAAGAGACTCAACTGAAAATGTTTCATTCACTTTTAGACAAATTTTCTGTTTTTGTAAGCTTTTCAGCATTTCAAAGCTGCAAATTTCAGAATTTCAAGGTTTTCCAAGGTTTTACAAGATGGCAGTAAATGGCCCTTAAGCTTTAGCAGTAGGCCTCCAATAATTAAAACATATGCCAATAGGGAGACAAGTACCTGCTCCCTGAGCGTATCAGTGGACAGAAGGACCCCGCCTAAACAGGCAGAAATGGCCGAGTTAACATCGTCAAAACTGGCACTCTCCTGCTCACGTCTTTTCTTCACTCTCCTCAACATTTCATCATTGTGTATTAACACTATGCCATCAGTGTATCTGGAAATTATCAATATATTAATCAATATTGGTCACTTGAATTCTCTATATTACAATCAGTATAGCAATATTTAATCAACCCCAAATCTATGGTTCATTTGCCCTGATAATTCCACTAGTAACTCAATCACAGGAAGTGCAGCAGAAGGAGTGACTGGAAGGGTAATATCCCCCCCTCCCCCTCAACGTAGGATTTCCTTTGGAAATGGATGATAAGTGGCGAATTTTAAGGGAATTTTAGCAGTGTGAGATTGTAACAATTGAACTTTTAATTTGTGTTAAAATGTCTTACATGTATAATAGATGCAAAATGATTATTCAATTAAAGGGTTCATAAAACGAGTTTGTGTTTCTTCCATGCTTTCTGTTTCATTTTTTTTTTTTTTTTTTTGGCTGGTTCAGAGAAACACCCCCTTGCCTTCACCCTTGGAGGGAGAGAGGGAGAGAGAGAGAGAGAGACAGAGAGAATTTGATGTAATTTGGCATTCAGCAATATTTCAGCTATATATCGATGATTTGTTTGATAGACTGGAGTTACACGGGGCAATGAAAATTAACTCTTGAAGTATAGTCTCCTATTTTCCATAAGCATGCCTCAAAATTGTTTAACTTCCCATCTTCAACATTTTAGGAGAGAATCTTACCTCTGCAACCAGGCTAATGTCAGAACAGAGTTGTAATGTTGTAAGGGGCTTTCTCCACTTGCACAAGGGGCCACAGCGCAGGACAATAAATACTGCATCGGAAAGTCATCTCGTATTGCTTCACAAAGCCTGGAGCCCAGTCCTGTATATTGAACAGCATAGAATTAGAGAGACGAAAATGAAATCATCTGAATGATTTAATACAATTATTTCGTACAAATGAAAGTTTACAAATTTCAGGTTACCCAAATGTAATCTAGTGTTCCATGACAGTGCAACGTAAAATAAAATTCATTAAAAATTTAATTACAATATGGAGAAAGGACAGAATATAAATTTTGGGTGAAACCAAGATTTAGTCTTGAAGTCCACGAGTTTAGCAATAAAGCAACACAACCATGTATGGACGATCAATTCTATCTTTTGTACAAGGCCTGGCAATTCCTTTCTTGAATAATTAACATAGAAGATGGTATATTTGGTTGAAGGCATGGCTAAGTACATTCGGACCAGTGTGACTAATACTTGCAACAGGATGATAAGTTTTTCACTCTGGATGAATGGATATAAGTTTTTCACTCTGGATGAATGGATATAAGTTTTTCACTCTGGATGAATGGATGAGATTGTGTGTATATGTACCTGATCCCGTGCCCCCACTCAGACTGTGGAATAGAATTGTTCCGGAAAAACGATCACATCTGAAACGAGAATGAAAACATAACTAGATATTTGTACTGTGTATATGTACTATGTTTTTTTTGCAGATTGGTAGATTCATGTATGTACACTCTAAAAGTTTCTTGTTTTAATAAAACACCACAGTGGTGAACATGAATTGCTTGGCAGTGTTACTTTGGAGAAGACAAAACACCACCATCATCCATACATGGTTACTTCCCTTCATGCCTAGCATGTGACCTTGCCATTTAATTATGATTGTATTGTATTAGATTCTCAGAACCAAGCATGAGATTTGGCTCTGTGGAGATCAGCTTAAAATTGAAGAGATTACCTGAAGTGTGTGACAGATTATACCAGAATTAGGCAGCACTAATTGAACCCAATTCATCACAGCATATTTCAGGAATTTGGTAAACAGAAGAAGATGAAGAGACAGTGAATTATTGAGTAACTATCGACCGTTGACAGCAACTTTTATTTTTTTTTAAATTTAAAAATCACCTTTAGTCCATCGGTCCAGGTTCCTTAGGCATACATACCTTTCTATCTCCTTGCGTAATGCTTCTATGGCGGCATCAACAAGCCGACTGTCCCCCATGGATGCCACTCCATTATATCCTACAATATTGTTTTTAAATTAAATATATATATTCTAAATAGTTACAATATTTTTTTCAAGATATTTAACATATTCTAGTCCTGACAATATACATATAGTTGCTGCTGGCTTCTTAGAATTTCACTCACATTTCTAAGTGCAAACACAGGGTTCAAGTGATATGGCGTATCATGTTGGGCACACTGGTTCTCTTCTGATCACCAAAGATAAGCAACGTTGAGCTCGGTCAATACTTGGATGGGTGACCGGGTGCTGTACTGGCTGGGCTGATCAGTGTCCGAGATAATAGGAACTGTGGACACTCTCGTGTTTTGGCACATGTAGGCACCATCGTGATAGGACTGAAAAATGTTGAAGACGACGTTAAATCCTACTCACTCACTTTAGAGAAATACACTTTTCTACCGAGATCAGAGTTACCTCCCTTGTTGAGAGAATAAGTGGGTTATGCCCCTTAGTGTGATAACCACCAATTAAATGTTTTAGAAATTGTAAACATTCTAATAATTCAATCCTATTAACATTCAATCACCCCCAAATTTTTGCCTCCAATTTTGATCAGTCACTCTAACAAATTTGATCACCCTCTAAATGTCACGTTTTAATCAGGGATATTTAGACTGACGAGATTGGAAGTTCCAGGTTATATTTTGTGGGCATCACGTTAGTTTGTACTTCTCAATGTGTGCAGTCCATGGATCTGCAACACACACGAAGCACATCAAGCTTTGAATCATGACAAATGTTCAACATCACTGATATTAACCTGTAACATACTGCCTCTGACAGCCTGTGCTGAGGTAGGAAGATAAGGTCAGTTTTACTGTGTGCAAAATAAGTCACTTCAAATGACAGCTGAAATTAGGGCCTCTTTACTCGCTAACCGATTTCAATCTGGGGGTCAATCCATAGTGTGATTATTCAAAACCCATGTTAAATTATCTGTGATTTTACAGTAGCATGACTGTCAGAAGGTATTACGTGGGTTGTGTCAGATTTTGTGTTATAGTTAACTGTGTGTAAATACAACAGACAGGCACACTTTGTTCTATATCTTTGAATTTTTATATCAGATCACATCAAAACTGTTCAAACCCATGGCAAATACAGTGACATCAGTGAGTCAATATACATGAGCATTTTCATGAATATCATGAAGTTGGCTTTAAGCAGCTGATGATCATACCGACATCAGTGGAGTTGCAAATCTCCTGTTTTCAATCTCTGGTTTTAGTAGGATTCCAAAAACATTCTGCTCTAATAAATTTGATCATCTCAATGTTTTGTGTGGAAAAATACACTTCCTGTGAAACACTTCCTGTGAATGAGTTATTAGAGCATTTATCATACTTGCTGATAGCATTTCTGAATTGTGCTCACAACTTTATACAGGCTTAGCATTTAACTTTGAGGGAAATACACTGTTGTAAGAGATCGGAGTTACCTTCCATGCTGGAAGAATATGTGTGTTATGTGACTGTCCCTTGGTGTTATTGCCATCAGTGCTGGGCTGTCAACTATTTCAATTACATATTCATTTATTAATCCACATGAAAGTTTTGTGAAAAAAAAAATCTTGAACAGATCCGATTAACCCATAAATTGATACTAAGGAATACATATTTACATTACAGCAAATACTCTGATGAACAATCAATTATCATTTCATTCAATTAGACCATTCATAATAATTTTTTGTTTCAGGTAACGAGTTCTATCAAAATATGTTTAGGTACATGTATGTCAGTAAGGATTTTTTGCTTTTTGAGCATGTATTTATGCAAAAGAACAAGCTTTAAAACGGACAATTTGGATTCTTTTTTTTTTACTAGATTTGGACATATACATGTAGCTGGATTTACTTGTACCTAAATGACTGCAATCATGTAACAACTCAGAAAGTTAATTGTTAAGGATTCAAAGTTATCAAAGATATGGAAATTCTGAGCAAAATAAAACAAAACGAAAATAAATAAACAAAGCCTACGGTAATTTCCCTAATAATTCGCCTTCCAAATTTAATTCGAAAACGGCCGATTTTTCCACTGTCGTGATTTTCTCCATCCTAATAAAACGAAAATGGGAGCATTTTTAATATACCCGTGAAACAATAAATTCGAACAGTCTCGTTTTCGTCACGGAGATTGTGCCGCTGAAAGTCAAGTGGATATGTTACTAAGAATAATTTGTTACCAAGAATAATTTCTGTATAAAATACAAAAGTTCAGTTTTTGTTATTGCGAATTCTCAAGAACATAGAACTATGATCGGAAGTCTGTCACTAACCAGGTTCTCATTAGCCGGACGTTGGAGGCGAAAATGCCCGTCAACTGGCCATTTTGGGGCACCTACTTGATCAATAGAAAATAATTTAACGGCAATTTGAATGATATTTCTGATGTCTCATTTTCTTTAATAAACAGATGATATGGTAGGACAAAGGTATAAATGTTTCCCTCTGTTTGTCCCTGTCAGGGCTTCGGCGTAATAGTTAGTATGTGCACAACTGCTTTGTCGAGGGAGCCATTATTTCATTTTTTCAGACCTGCATAATGTGCTTCATACATTTTGACTGCAGCACAGGATCAGTTGAGTATTTCATTTCATCACTAGACATTGATGTTGGTGTTTTATTCACTCTCCAATCCAGAACAACGTTTCCGAGTAATAAAATGACGGACTTGTTTCCAACAACATGATAATCCATTGTTAGTTTGAAAAAAGAAAAGAGAGAAACAAAAAAAACATATGCAGAGTACCCTCGTCTCGACAGTCTGTGTGAACGAAACGATCATTGGTGTGTCGATTACGCAATTCCGGAATGGTCAGAATGAAAAGTCGGTCAGATGAAACGAAAGTTCCAACCACTTCTCTGCAAACTTTTTAACCAAATTACTGAGCTGGTGTAACTTAATTGACTACAATTGTTTTAGAAGCGACACTAAAGTCAAAACGCACATGTCGTGCTTTTAGGTGTTTCACCTCTTTGCACTGGAATGGGACAAGCCGTTTCAGCTCTTGACCTTGAACTTGCAAATTCCTGCCAAGTTTGTTTCATAAAATTTGTTTACGTTAAGTTTTACTATGATGATTTCATTGGCTGAGAACAGTCAGCGGATCGCAAATTACCTTTTCTGGGGCAAGCACATGATCTTATTGTGTCACACAAAATAGACTCGTCCATGCCAGCCTGCACATGGTTTCACGTGCCCAGTCAAAATATAATTAGGTGAGGTATCCCATATATTACATCAGACCACGTGCGGTCTGTAAATAGACTAGGATTTCCCCATGTCTGTTCGGCCTGCTCGGATTTCACTGCCTGATAAACTAAACACAAAATTACTTTGGCGACAAAACACTTCATGTAACAAAAATTCACTCGCCACTTTGGCAATTTACTCTATTTTTAATCGACACATTGGCAAGTAACTGAACAATTCAGTCGCCAGTTGTCATTTTTTAGTTGTCTTTGGCGATTTGTCGACTGGGTTTCGTGAGCCCTGGGTCCCAGAGCCTTTTAAATGAACTACATGTACAATGTATGATAGAGATATCAAACATAATACACGGTTATCAAGACAACAACGATCCCGTGAAGCATTCCGCCATTTTGGATCTTCTGTGAAAATCAGCGTAACATATAATTCGAACATAAGCGTTTTTCTGGAATTAGCGCGACAAATAATTCGAAAGTAGCCAATTTTTGAAGTTGCGAGTTTCATCACTGCATCGTGAATTATTAGGGAAATTACCGTACTCCAAAATTGACCAATTATTTTGGGTAGCTAGAGTTAGCTGAACGCAAACTGTTTTTATGGATGGCCTTAACTATCAGAATCAGTCTTCATTTTCATCTTCAAAAGTTGACTGATTCTTAGTTTTATCAGCTTCTTTTCCAATAACTCCGATCACCTCTTTTGTCCTGTACCTGTAGCTAGGAAGTTGGACTTCCTACAATTGAATGACTAGAGCAGTTATCAGTTAGTCAGTCCTAAATCACTGAAATATTTAAATAAACTTGTCATTACCCAGTGCCCAGTTTGTACCCCGGCCTCGTTTACCATATACGACATTACTGTCTCTGAAATAAGAACAATAGATACCTGTATTATGTTGAGCAAACAACTTGTGCAGAAGAAATGATTATTTGGTACAGTATGGTGTCACACATGCCAATGAGCGATATATGAAACGATTTTTCTTTTGAAAGAAAGAATAAATTTATTATTCAAATTCTGCTGATGACCAATTTATTCTCTCTCAATTCATTACATCACGCGTGGCAGGCATTAGGCCATACTAAATACTTCTCCTTCATAATACAACACTGAGAGAGAAGGTTGGTCATCACATGGACAATCCACCTATATGGGCCCACAATCACACACCCATAGCTCAGACATTAGAGCATCACCACATTTAACCAGGGTCATGAGTTTGATGCTCAATTTATTCTTCCTCTCTCAAAAAACAATTTCAAATCTGAACAAATATAGTAATATCCATAATTGCCTCTAGATCTTTAGGATAATCAAATCTTCTTGTCAACACAGACATTGTTACCAGTTATACATATAGGATTGTCAACTGGAGCAAAATCTTAGCAAAATTATCACCACTGTTGCATGTAAACATAAGTTATGACAAGGTTGAATAGCATGGAAGCAGAAGACTGGCTTGTACAAATGATTTAAAAGTGACTGCACTGATAATGCAATTTAAGGTACCAGTACCTTATCTTAGAGTTTTTCAGGAGCTTTTGTACAACTTTGGGTTCACTATCCACATGGACTGATCTAAGTTTGCCATCAGGTCTGGAGTAAACATGACTGAAAACATATGTTGGGAAAACATAAGATTAACAGTCATAAGGTCACACTGAATGACTAGAGCAGTTATCACAAGGTTAGTCCTGAATCAGTGAAATGTCTAAATAATCGTGCCATTACCCAGTGCCCAGTGTGTACCCCAGCCTCGTTTATCATATACGACATTACGTTCTCTGAAATAAGAACAATATATATGTATATCATGTTGAGCAAATAACTTAAGAATTGTGAAGAAATGAATGAAAAGAAAGAATTCGTCAAAAACTTAACTGATTTGCAACCCCATTTGATCCTCTTCGCCCCGAACAACTGTATCCATCCAAAAATAATAATAAATCACCCACTTGTAAATATGCACATTTAGTTTGTTTTGCTGAATGTCATTATTTTCATATCCAACACTGCCAAATTGCCCCAGTCCCCTCAGCAATTATACATCCAGTCTAACCCCTAAAACACCAATTAAGCAATACATCCGTGGACAGTTTCAAAGAACGCCTGTGTGAGGACGGGTACAACAAGAGTTGTCGCCCATGCTTCACGAGTTCAACAGGAAATCTCTGTCGGCTCCAGTACAGAAAGTCAACATCTTTCGGCTGTAGATCCATTTATGCAACCCATCCGAACCAGCCAAGAAGAATAAAAGAGTGATAAAGACCTAAAGAATTATTTTGAAACGTTTGAAGAGCCAAAGCATAAGGGAAATTTATTTATTTTTGCATTTCTTGCTGCCGCCTATACTTACAACATTACGTTGAGCTAAAGTAACTCGTGGTGCGCATTGCACGATGGGAAGGAAACATGGCCGATTTCCAAACTGTCCAACGGTGTATTACAAGCAGTCTGATAACATGTATTGATAGATCGAACACCGCCCGCCGTCTGCTTCCTCAAGCATAACAAACAGCATTTTGGGAATATAGCACCATGTGATTTCGTCTTGTAGCACTAGTGAAAAATACCCATAAAGTTAAGAGTGGATTTATAGATAAACAAAAACAACATAAGCAATTAGCTGCGGCCAGCATGCGAGACAATACTTTTGAGCTAGGAAGTTACGGTTGATTGATTTGGGGTAGTTATTCTGATGCACTGTTTTAAAATAAAATTGTGTACTTGTACTGTTGTAGGTCGGTTTGCTTATTCCCTGAGCTTGACATGAAACCAGACCCGATTCCTTTTCAGACAAATGTTACGGTGTAATATAATGTAGTTGACATGGATATCCTCTAGTCAAAAATGAACAGACTGAAATCGGCGTGGGTTCCGTTGTAATGTCACTAGTGTTCTTTGCTGCTGTTGTTGTTGTTGCACCTTGTTGTTGTTGTTACCATTTCTCAGAACATTCGTCCTTGGCCACTGTCTTCCAGAAATTCTCTCCGATTTGATTACCACATTGTCCAACTTGTAAAATAACCGATGACATTTAGATAGTGTTCTAATTTTCATTAAATAAATCAGTTTATGAGAAGAAACTATCTCAAATTTTCTGGGCGCGTCGTTGACGACCACATGCTGCAGGAAGCGGCCATGTTCTATTAAATACCCGGAACATGTCACTTTGCTCGCGCCTAATCTTACAGCGCGTCCGACACGATCATACGAGTCACCCCGAGCTAAGTCAGCAATGGAGGAGCTTCTTAAGGGGGCACACGGGGTTTATTATCGTGCCATTTTAGACTTTCAAACAGAAAAAAAATTCAAAGAAACAAGTAGGCCTACTATTCTTACCAGAATTAAAAGTAAGGACTATTCTTAAATATTCTCGTTCTGTGACAATTTTGGTTGATTTTCAAAGTAACATTCTAATCAGCCCACTGCGGTGTGACGGATATAATTTCACGGACAATGCTATGGATTCGGTGAGATGTTTCAGCATACATATGTTGTTGTTAGTAACGGAACAGTTTCCCCAATTTCCAAAGGCAAAAAAGCGCATGCCACAGTTTAACGATACACACACATGGAAAGTCCCGTGGCCATTCTCATGTCATGAGATTGTATATTCTCGATTGTCAGACATCAAGAATTCCAGCGTGACAGAATCACGGTTTGGAAGGTAGGTTACTTTAAAAGTTTGAAAGCGCTCGTAGTTAGAATGTATTCTATATACGTCTTATCGCTTAGTTACTGCTGTCAAATTTCAAATAAAGTGTAATATCCTCCGAACTATTGCAGATTTTTCGTTATATAATCTTTGGACAGCGTAACTGCGTAACTCCTGCTATAGATTTCTTTTTTGGACTGCCTAACTTCGGCGATGGACCACTTTTTAGCCCACCGTTATGGGCTGTGGTGATGGTGGGCTGTTCAAATCACTTTTCGTCCGTGGTCCGTCAGTCCGTCCGTCCGTCCGTAAACAATTCTTGTTATCGCGATTTCTCAGGAACTACTGCATGGATCTTTCTCAAATTTGGTACACAGGTTCCCATTGGGGTCTAGTTGTGCAAGAAACCTTTTTTGGTCCGATTCGAAAATCCAATATGGCCACCAGGCGGCCATCTTGGATTTCCCCATGAAAACTTGTTATCGCGATTTCTCAGGAACTAATGCATGGATCTTTCTCAAATTTGGTACACAGGTTCCCCTTGGGGTCTAGTTGTGCAAGATACCTTTTCTGGTCCGATTCGAAAATCCAATATGGCCACCAGGCAGCCATCTTGGATTTCCCATGAAACCTTGTTATCGCGATTTCTCAGGAACTACTGCATGGATCTTTCTCAAATTTGGTACACAGGTTCCCCTTGGGGTCTAGTTGTGCAAGAAACCTTTTTTGGTCTGATTCGAAAATCCAATATGGCCACCAGGCAGCCATCTTGGATTTCCCCATGAAACCTTGTTATCGCGATTTCTCATGAACTATTGGATGGATCTTTCTCAAATTTGGTACACAGGTTCCCCTTGGGGTCTAGTTGTGCAAGAAACCTTTTTTGGTCCGATTCGAAAATCCAATATGGCCACCAGGCGGCCATCTTGGATTTCCCCATGAAAACTTGTTATCGCGATTTCTCAGGAACTAATGCATGGATCTTTCTCAAATTTGGTACACAGGTTCCCCTTGGGGTCTAGTTGTGCAAGAAACCTTTTTGGTCCGATTCGAAAATCCAATATGGCCACCAGGCAGCCATCTTGGATTTCCCCATGAAACCTTGTTATCGCGATTTCTCAGGAACTACTGCATGGATCTTTCTCAAATTTGGTACACAGGTTCCCCTTGGGGCCTAGTTGTGCAGATACCTTTTTTGGTCCGATTCGAAAATCCAATATGGCCACCAGGCAGCCATCTTGGATTTCCCCATGAAACCTTGTTATCGCGATTTCTCAGGAACTACTGCATGGATCTTTCTCAAATTTGGTACACAGGTTCCCCTTGGGGTCTAGTTGTGCAAGAAACCTTTTTTGGTCCGATTCGAAAATCCAATATGGCCACCAGGCAGCCATCTTGGATTTCCCCATGAAACCGTGTTATCGCGATTTCTCAGGAACTACTGCATGGATCTTTCTCAAATTTGGTACACAGATTCCCCTTGGGGTCTAGTTGTGCAAGATACCTTTTCTGGTCCGATTCGAAAATCCAATATGGCCACCAGGCAGCCATCTTGGATCCCCCCATGAAACCTTGTTATCGCGATTTCTCAGGAACTACTGCATAGATCTTTGTTAAATTTGGTACACAGGTTCCCCTTGTGGTCTAGTTGTGCAAGATACCTTTTTTGGTCCAATTCGAAAATCCAATATGGCCACCAGGCAGCCATCTTGGATTCCCCTTTGAAACCTTGTTATTGCAAATTCTCAGGAACTACTGCATGGATCTTTCTCAAATTTGGTACACAGGTTCCCCTTGGGGTCTAGTTGTGCAAGATAGCTTTTCTGGTCTGATTCGAAAATCCAATATGGCCACCAGGCAGCCATCTTGGATTTCCCCATGAAACTTTATTATCGTCATTTCTCAGGAAGCACTCTATGGATCTTTCTCAAATTTGGTACACAGGTTCCCCTTGGGGTCTAGTTTTGCAAGATACCTTTTTCGGTCCGAATCGAAAATCCAATATGGCCACATGGCAGCCATCTTGAATTTCTCCATGAAACCTTGTTATCGCGATTTCTCAGGAACTACTGCATGGATCTTTCTAAAATTTGGTACATAGGTTCCCCTTGGGGTCTAGTTGTGCAAGATACCTTTTTCGGTCCGATTCGAAAAACCAATATGGCCACCAGGCAGCCATATTGAATTTCCCCATGAAACCTTGTTATCGCGATTTCTCAGGAACTACTGCATGGATCTTTCTCAAATTTCGTACACAGGTTCCCCTTGGGATCTAGTTGTGCAAGATACCTATCCTGGTACGATTTGAAAATTCAGTATGGCCACCAGGCAGCCATCTTGGATTTCCCCATGAAACCTTGTTATCGCGATTTCTCAGGAACTACTGCATGGATCTTTCTCAATTTTGGTACACAGGTTCCCCTTAGGGTCTCGATATGCAAGATGCCTTTTTCGGTCCGAATCGAAAATCCAATATGGTCACCAGGCAGCCATCTTAGACTTCCCCATGAAATTTTTTTATCATGATTTCTCAGGAAGTACTGCCTGGATCTTTCTCAAATTTGATACACAGGTTCAATTGTGCAAGATACCTTTTCTGGTCCGATTCCAAAATCCAATGTCCATCAGGCGGCCATCTTGGATTTCCCCATGAAACTTTGTTATTGCGATTTCTCAGGAACTACTGCATAGATCTTTGTTAAATTTGGTACACAGGTTCACCTTGTCGTCTAGTTGTGCAAGATGCCTTTTCTGTTCCGATTCGAAAATTCAATATGGCAAACAGGCGGCCATCTTGGATTTTCCCATGCAAATTTGTTATCATGATATCTCAGGAAGTACTTCATGGATCTTTCTCAAATTTGGTACACAGGTTCCCCTTATGGTCTAGTTGTGCAAGATACCTCTTTGGGTCCGAATCCAAAATCCAATATGGCCAGAAGGCGCCATCTAGAATTTCCCCTTGAAACATTGTTACCGTGAATTCTCAGGAAATATTTCATTGATCTTTCTGAAATTTGGTACAGAGGTCCCACATGGGGCCTAGTAGTGCAAGATACCTTTTTTGGTCCGATTCGAAAATCCAAGTTACGCTTCAAATTAATTCGGTATTCTCGAGTTGTGACGTTGCATCACAAGAGTCGGCGGATCAAACGATGGGGCATATTCTATATATTGACTATAGAGAATATCCATACCTTCACCTTCCATAGCAAGGAGTTCAAATAATTCGGAATTAAAATGTATTTCTTCAAATTTTAAATCAGCTTTCTTTAGTCCATGCAGTAGCAAGTGAACTGCTCCACCCTTTAGTCTGCCGGCTGGTCGGCTACATGAAGGGACGTCACTCTTGTGACTCAACGTCACAACTCGACAACTGTAGACTACTGCATGTTTCGATCCAAGAGAGATAATCAGGATTCAGGCACTTTCGAAGTTTCAACATGACTGCGCGGACCAGATCTCTTCAGTATTAAGTAGTGTACCATCTTACTATTTTCGAGCATGGTATCTTAAAAGAGATATCTCAAAATAGTCGTATAAACAGAACAGAATTAGCATTCGTTCTTAATTATAAAATCTTCAGTATGTTTCATAGCTCATGCCAAAGTGTCAAAGAGATTGGTCTTCGCTTCCAGTACCCAATGATGACACGTGCAAAAAAATAAATGAAAAAAAAATACTACGAAACAAAGGCGAAGAATCCTCCGTACATGTACATTCACTTTCAGACTAACTTTGCTCATTTATCACTCTCCCGATTGATTTTTTTAGGTAAATTTTCACCAGAACCCTCAATTTTGGGTGAAATAGACCTGTAACTGGCTGTAGTGACCTACTTGATACCACGATAAAGTTGCCAAAAATTCTTTTGTTCTATATTATTCTACCTTTTTGGCAACCAGCCGCATCTGTTCTTTCAATATATGAATATATTTTTTACAATGGCAGATTATCTTGTGAAAATGGCACGGGCAAAGGTCTGTAACTGGTTTTCGGGTCATTGGTGTTACTGTAACTGAAATCGGAGCCAAAAAGCGAACGCTTAAATTAGAAACAAAGATTTGCCACCAGGCGGCTTCTTTTCCAAGCGCCGGTAAACTTGAGATTCCAGAAGTGTTTTATGAAACTCTTTTCAGTATTTCAGTCATTTCTAGCTCCAAATTTTCAGCGTACGTTTATTACCGGTCAATGGTGTTACGTGTCAGGATCAACATGTAGTGGCTCCCGAGTAAAAATATTAACTGGTAACAAAGAAATGTGCGCATGAATTACAAAATCATTGTTCTTGGACCGTCACGACAATATACGAGGGAGCGACAATGAATTCCTTCCAAAATGTCAGTGGTGTTACCTGTCAGTGGTGTTACTATTTTTAGGGTAACACCATTGACAATTATGATGATTTTGCTCCAAATTTCAGTGCAACTTGAATTTACCTTTCTTCCAAATAATACCAAGTTAAGGAGTCTTGTCATATACGTGTTTTGCCCCTAGATCGCTTTCACTCACGGCTACATTTTTGCCTCTATGAACAAATTGGTCACTGTTGTTACACGAGGTCAATGGTGTTACTCGAGGTCACTGGTGTTACCGGGTTGTCACTGGTGTTACATTTTAGTTAGATAACTATTTGAAGAAGAAGAAGCAGTTTTATCAGAAGGCTTTCCATATACCTGTTTTGTCCCTAAATATTCTTCACTTGCAACTGCATTTTTGCGTCTATGAACAAATTAATCAGTGGTACGTGTTACACGAGGTCAGTGGTGTTACGGGATTGTCAGTGGTGTTACGGATGCAAGAATGGTCTTGAAATTCAGAAACACTTGTTTAAGTTGTCCCATATTTTGAAAAAGAAACAAACTCGATTAGTTTAAAGTCAGCATCAAGGATAAATAGGTTTTATTATACAGAATCTACATGAATAGTTGATACATGCGGTCCAATTGGCTGATTTTGGTGAGCTAAGTAGCATAATTAGGAAAATGAAAAGAAACTTGTTTTCCTAACTTCAATATTTTTTCATCATTAGTCATAGTTACATGCAATCTATTGCCTAGCATGTGTATATCTTCCTATTTCTGTTCTCTTAGTGCCCAATATACTGATCATTCCTGTGTAACACCACTGACATTATTGAAGACAACTCCACCGTTAAGTGTTACGAAAAGTTTATTGTTCGGAATGTCTGCATTTATTGTATGCATTATAAAGAGTTTTGTCAATGGGGAATCTGTTGAAATCAAATTCTGTAGTCATTGGTGATGTTGATTTTGACATATTTCCCCAAGTGAAATTGTGCCTTTCTGTGAGAATGACCCGACTACAACCTGAAAATAGAACCGGTACGTTCTTTCATTCATGCATTATCCATCACGCGCTGGTGATCCATGCCAATCAAAACGACAAACCAATAGAATATCATCGAATCATACGAAGTGTTCCTTCCGTTCTACATTTTTACTACGGTGGGGCAGATATCATTCCTGCAGCCGTTTAGACGAAAGGTATATGCACTCGAAGCCAGGAGATTGGCTGTACAGCTTGACGAGAGTGTCTGTGTGTCCGTGTCAGTACGTAACGACACAGCAGAATTTTACACAACGTCACAATACGACGTTAAAATGGAACTGTTAATTCGATTGTTGCATAACGTCACAAATACACGTCAACAGGTCATGACATCGCCGCTACATTGAAGTCGGCCCAACGTTATTAGACGCCGGCGGCCAGTCTAGAGTTACGCTGTCCGTAAAAGAGAGGAATGTAACTGAAGTTACGCTGTTACGCTGAGAGAAAGAGAAAGGGAATGACGAAGTTACGCAGTTGCGCCGCGCAAAAAGAAAGGATCCATCACTGGAGTTAAGAGAGTCTGTCGAAGTTACGCAGTTAAGCTGAGCAAAAATAAATGGTCGCACAAGCCGGTAACCCAGCACATGGGAATAGGTGTGTGTGGGGGTGTGTGCGTGTGGGTGTGTGGGGGGAGATGTCTGCATTCAGCATTACGCTGATAACGAATAACTGTTTGTCTAAGCTGGTATGAGATATAGTGGAACGAAGGTGAATTTACTTTCCGTCGGTTTCAGCCAGTTTACGTTGTTTTATGGTTTATGGCTATGAAACTAATGATCTGGTCCCGAGATTGGAATTTTTAACAGTCGATGGCGCGAAACGACGTCATTGCCCGTGTGGCCGTTACGCTGCGGTTAGGCATCGACCCATTCGTTTACGTGGACAATGCTGGTTTTTGTTTTATTCTTAGCTATTTACCGGCGATGTCTATTGTTTCAAAATACTAATCTTCGAGACCACTTTACCGATATTGTGATGTTGGCAATGAAAATCTGAATCCACCCCCATTGCACGGTATATAACATTGAATTTTCCAGATTTATCCAATCCTCGCCAGACCTAGAAATGCTGAATTATATGGGTTCACTGTCGGCAACAATAGACATTGGGTGATTGATCATGTTCTAAACGCATCTGCATGGGTGATACGGTAACAAAATCCAGCTCAGCCTTTACGCATTCACACGACTGAAGGAGAATTAAGACGGCATGTATATAAGAGGACAGGTGAATATTATACCTGCTGTTCTCGCACGTTAATGTTCGTGAAATGTCACGTTTTCTATATTACTACACAGCGCCAAATTACTTTGTCAGTAAGAGGATGAATGAGTTCGGACATGTGTTGCATTACTTTGGAAACGAAATAAGTTTTGCCGCTACTGGTATGACCCGATACCATGCACGCGAAGGAATGTTGTGTCCGTGACCCAAAATTGCTACAATGGCTGTTGTGCGTCTGAGCAAGCTGTTTATAATAACTCTTGATTTGCGTTGCTATGTCTTCGGAGATGTCAGGGTATACACATCCCTGGCATATAGATTTCCAAATCTGAAACCCCTCCAGCGTGATAGCCTGATCCTCGAATAAACTGTCAGAAACCTGTTCATATTCCTCCACATATGAACCCGTCCGACATTCATAAACTTGTCATCTGCCTTGACGTCACACAGGTTTTGGAGAAAATGGGTCACCCTTTCCATTTCACCAGATTAGTAATCTTTCTGTGGTGGTTTGCTGATCTCCAGAATCTTCTCGTTATGGTAATAACCGTCCGCATGTTTCGTATCAGTAAAGGGTGCCTTCCAACTCTTCGCCGTTTATGTCTTCGATTTTATAAAGGACTTGTCTGCGCGACGAAAATTTTATCTGTCCAGTTAGAAAAATATCCCTTTTCAAATGTGCGCTTTACCTTACTGATTCTCACTCGTTTACCTGTTGTAACTTGCATGTGTCGCCGTATAAATTTATTCGCACCTATATGTTTCGTTTCCTGGATTGAATTATTATACTGTGGACAAGCGTAGTTGTACCCTCGTATCAGCGTAGACAATACGTCTATGTATCGCAGAGTAATTTTTTGCGGAAAATAGTTCCATTTACTCCTTGATCGTACGATTCAGGCGTTCAAAACGAAAGATATCCTCTGTTTAAATTTGTGGGTAAAGTACGAATTTTGAGGTTTGAGGTAGGATTTGACTTAGAATTTAAAAACTCTGTGCCATTATTGGATTGTAGATATAGGAGCAGTTTGTGTCCACTCTTGAAGGTCGTTTAAACGCATTGATCATTCTTTCGCCCTTTTGGCCATCTTCCCCACAGCGCATGCTCCATTTCACAGGCTCATTAACATCCCTGCCTCCATTAGCGGAAGTTGACAGTAGTAGGGTTAGCGTAAATGGGTTATTATTTCACCCGGATGTAGAGGTCATTTGTGGCGGTCACGTGGCGTATAGTTACTGGGAGTATAGTTCCGGCAGAAGGACCAAAAGCTACCTCCAGCACAGGAGAGTTCCAATTGTTGGAGAGGATGTATTCAGGATGTATTCATCCGCGGTGATGCGGTCTGGTCGCGGTTTTGGCGGTGATTCGGTCTCGGTACCGCGGAGAAAAAGTAGTCCCTAGATAAAATGGTCGGATGGGGTCGAGTGAGGTATCAAAGTGAAGCTTATGTGAAGGAGCATCTAATGGGCTGGGTGTGGGGTTGACATATCGGCCTTCTGCGCATGCGCGGTGGCCGAAGGGTATGAAAATAGCCGTGTTGGAGCTAGGGGAGTCCCTAATGGTCCAATGGGGTCGAGTGAGGTATCAAAGTGAAGCTTATGTGAAGGGGCATCTAATGGGTTGGGTGTGGGGTTGAATTAGGGTCATTCTGCGCATGCGCGGTGGCCCAAGGGTATGGAAATAGACGTGTTGGAGCTAGGGGAGTCCCTAATGGACCAATGGGGTCGAGTGAGATATCGATGTGAAGCATTCATGAAGGGGCATCTAATGGACTGGGTATGGGGTTGAACTATCGGTATTCTGCGCATGCGCGGTGGCCCAAGTGTATGAAAATAGCCGTGTTGGGAGCTAGGGGAGCCCCTAATGGTGCAATGGGGTCGAGTGAGGTATCCATGTGAAGCCTACGTGAAGGGGCATCTGATGGGTTGGGTGTGCGGTAGGAATATCATTCTACGCATGCGCAGACGCAATGCGGAGCTGTCGTCCAATCAGAAGCGAGTATTTCAAATCCGTCACACAGCACTCGTCCAGTCAGAAGCGAGTATTTTGACCCTGTGCATTATGGGGCATATCCAAGATGGCGGCACGTATGTTCAAGATGGCGGCACATCCGGTGTCGAAAACTGGTCATTTAGTCGGGATGTGGTCACCTAGTGTCGAAAACTGGACCCTGTATGGGTCCCGCTCTACGTGTTGGGGTCTAGGGGAGCCCCGAGTGGTCCAATGGGGTCGAGTGAGGTATCAAAGTGAAGCCTAGGTGAAGGGGCATCTGAAGGGGCTGGGTGTGGGGTTGAACTATCGGCATTCTGCGCATGCGCAGTCTGGCCGTAGTATACAAATAGCCGTGTTGGGGTGTAGGTGGGCCCCTCGTGGGTCGATGGGATCGAGTGAGGTATCCATGTGAAGCCTAGGTGAGGGAGTTACACTAGGGTGTCGTATCCATTCTGCTGCGCAGGTCACGTGGGGGGTTGTGACGTCACTTCCGGGTTTTTCACTAAAAAACTACCTCCAAACATAGAAGAGTTCCAAATGTTTCCCCTTACACGTCCGTATGGTCAACCGCCGGGACCTTTTCCCGCCCCGCCCCGACCCGCCCCGCCCCGCCCCGCCCCGGCCGCAGTGCGCGCGCGCGAGTTTTCCGGCAGTGCGCGCGCGCGCACGGAGTATTGTACAATCGGATAGCGGTTGTCGTGAATAACAACAAGTTCAGCAATGTTTATATATTTTATTATCCCCAATGTTACATCACACCCAGGCTGGGGGAACCGCCCTGGGTATGTTTAGTATGTTCACAGTAAAACAAACTGAAATATCAAACATCGTGTTTTATTATTTAACGCACCGTCACATTAGGTACAAGGGTTTACTGAGCTCAATTCAATGATCAGCATGTAGACATAGAGAGTATGTGCGGCATGTTATGGTATTCATCAGTGCGAGGGTGACGCATTCAACCGATGGTGGTGGTCGGTCAGCTTGGTCAGGAAAAACGTGATATTGGTTACCCTCTCTACCACCCATTGTATGTTGGGGCGTTGACGATGTACCCATCTCAAGGGTTCCACGGTGTCCAGTATCTCCAGCATCGTCTCTAGTGACCTCCGGTTAATGATGGTGAACGGCTGGTCAGACACATAGATATTATTGCCGGGATAAGAATACCGTAACTGGCCCGTCTTTTTGTGACGTAAGATGTACCCGAAAGCGACATTCAATTTGAAGGCCGTAGTTTGATCTTTGAAGATGGCTTCCACGTAGCTGCGTAGACGGGTGCGGTTGGTCAGTGGAAAATTGTAACTATCTTGAATAGGGCCATAAGGGTGGAAACAGTGCCGTGTCATGGACCAATGGCGCCGATCGATGTCACTCACTGGATGGTTGTCCTGTAAGAGATCGCCCAGAAAATGTTCGATGTTGTCAGGCGTATGACTCGAAACCGTAACGCTGGGGTCCGGCTGGATTTCCAGGCTCTTCTGAACTGTGGGTATAGGCGGGCTCTCCTTCATCGCATCACCAGTGGCGTTCGTTTCCCCGGTCTTATCTTCACTGGGTCTGACCTTCCGCGGCTCCTCTTCAGTAGGAAGTTGTCGCCCAAACCGTAGAGACGGACCATGAATCAACCGTTGGTGTCGCAGCAACTGACTGCGTCGTTTGGAGCGTTGACCACAATCCTCGCATGGACGCTTGCGTGGCCCATGAATTGAACGTTCGTGGCACAGTAACTGAGCCTCCCGATTAAATGACCCTGCGCAGGTTCTACAAGTATACCGTGCATCGTTGTGGGTGGAGGCCTCGTGGCGGCGTAAATTATCCAGACGAGTAAACTGCCTCTGACAAGTTGTGCAAGTGAACATCTTGGTGGAATCGCCCAGAAAATGTTCGATGTTGTCAGGCGTATGACTCTGTGCCGGGGCATGAATCAAACGTTGGTGTCGCAGCAACTGACTGCGTCGTTTGAAGCGTTGACCACAATCCTCGCATGGACGCTTGGGCGGCCCATGAATTGAACGTTCGTGGCGCAGTAAAGCATCTTCCCGATTAAATGACCGTGCGCAGATTATACAAGTATATAGTGTACCGTTGTGGGTGGAGGCCTCGTGGCGTCGCAAATCTTCTGGGCGAGTAAACTGCTTCTGGCAAGTTGTGCAAGTGAACATCTTGGTGGTTGACAGAGTGTCTGACGAAACGGCCAGGCCGCTTCCCTTTTCTAGCACGCTAGCTGGTAATCTATTTTCAGCACACTCTACTCCAAGTCGAGGATCGAGACTGGTGTACTGGTGTACGACTGAGCCGCATTGCGCGCGCGCGCGCGCATGAAGACCCTCATACATACCTCAAAGCAGGCGCAGACGCGAAGTGCCCGGATGTAAAAATGACGTCACTTCCGGTTTGGGTGAATGGAGCGTGACCTTTGGACATGTCCAGACTTGTCTGGCCGCCATTGTTGGAAAATGGCGGATAATGGCAACTAATGGCGGAAGGTGGCCGCCATTGTGGGAAAATGGAGGATAATGGCGGCTAATGGCGGAAGGTGACCGCCATTGTGGGAAAACGCCCACAGACAGGTCAGTACATGCATTTCTATGATGTTCACGCATAATAAAAGGATTGATCTGTAATTTGTGTTGTTGTTGTTGCTCCCTTTTTTGGACTAACCCATCAGAATAGTACGTATCACGGACTACACCCGTAGAACTACATCTGGTCTATAAAACACGTCTCTTGGAACCCCACACCTTCATTTCTACGGTTGCATGGCGGAGATCCAGCCCTATGCGACTCGCATTTTACAGCATGCCACCGTGGTGAATTCATTCACGGGTTACCGAGCTGTGGTCCGGTCCATGTATGCAGATGGCGACGACAACGAGGGGCGACGCCAGATCCTCAACGAGTTCACAGAAGCGGTCCTCCACAGAGTGCACTCGGTGGAGAGGCGTGCCATCACTCACCACTACTGGACTATGACAGCCATCCTTGATGCTCGCGCCATGGACCAGCAGCGCTCACGCCGGAACCAGCACCGGCTGGCTGGCCTCACACTAGTCTGTGCCCTATTGACCGTGGCGCTGTGGTATTGACACTATAAATACGAGGGTCAGACAGAGTGTGTGTCATTCACCGTTCGACATTGGAGCAGGCATGTCACCCGTCCTACGAGCCATCCTACCCCTTACACTCCAGGTGGGGTTACACGTCTATGAAGATAAAGTCACCCTCGTGGAAGACCGTGGAGATGTTTGCTGGTCGCCCGCTGAGACCGTATCGAATACGGTGACGCTACCTCGTGACGGCTGGACCAAATTTAAACGGGTGTTGAGCGGCGAGCTCGACGGAAACCTCATCCACATAGACAATGCCATCTACGTATACCGTACCACCTTCTTCCTACGCCTGGGCCGCTACCAAGACCCTACGCGAGGCTTCACCCTAGTCCCCGATCTGTGGACAGCCTTGGAGAAAGTGGTGCCTATTGTGGACCAGCTGTTTACACCGGACGAGCGATCATCAGACCAGTTGGCGTGGGCTCGTGCTATGGACGACGCGCTGGCTGAACCCCATGAACAACTACATGAACCCGACGATGACGATGCCATTGATTTCCCGGCTAGACTCAACCAGCCCAGTGATATCACCACCTGATCCTTTTGATCTCACGGGGTTCTCCCTATAAATACGAGAGACAGTCAAATCTGGTACCATTCACGTACTGATCATGACGGAGCATATAATACTGGCGTATTTCAGCTTGACCCCCGAGGTTTTCCTGCACGTGTATGGGGATAAGGTCGATATCATGGAGGAGGTGGGAGACATCTGTGATGCGGACCCTACACAACCGTGCCCGGCTCACATTCGTCTGTCCCGGGAGGGCTGGACCAAATTCAAACGGGTGTTGTCTGGTGAACTGGACGGCGACCTCATCCACTTGTGTCACGATGTGTACATCCGACGCGGCCCTTTCTTTGCTCAATTGGCTCGGCTAGATGGAGGTACAGTGCATTTTACCCTTCACCCTGATCTATGGTCTGCATTGGAAGATGCCGTGGTAGATGTGGATGAAGTGCTTATCAAGCGGTCATCAGACGAGTTGGACTGGTCATTTACCATGGCCACTGTGGAAGCCCACGAAGAAAATCAGAAAGAAACTCCGGCCCAAGATATACCCGTTATAAATAAACGATAGAGCCAGGGTCCATCATCATTGTGTCACCATGAAGCGCTGGGAGAAGGTGTTGGATAACTTATACTACAGTCCCAACAGTCCGGCGGCCTATAGTGCATTGTCGGCTCTCTATCGAGCTGCCAAACCCCAGGGGATACAACGTGCCCAAGTCCGAGATTGGTTAAGAAAACAAGACACCTATACCTTACATCGATCTGTCCGTCGCCATTTTCTACGGAACCGCGTCATCGTGGGAGGAATAGATGCCCAGTGGCAAGCGGATTTGGTCGATATTAACCCCATGAACAACTACATGAACCCGACGACGACGATGCCATTGATTTCCCGGCTAGACTCAACCAGCCCAGTGATATCACCACCTGATCCTTTTGATCTCACGGGGTTCTCCCTATAAATACGAGAGACAGTCAAATCTGGTACCATTCACGTACTGATCATGACGGAGCATATAATACTGGCGTATTTCAGCTTGACCCCCGAGGTTTTCCTGCACGTGTATGCGGATAAGGTCGATATCATGGAGGAGGTGGGAGACATCTGTGATGCGGACCCTACACAACCGTGCCCGGCTCACATTCGTCTGTCCCGGGAGGGCTGGACCAAATTCAAACGGGTGTTGTCTGGTGAACTGGACGGCGACCTCATCCACTTGTGTCACGATGTGTACATCCGACGCGGCCCTTTCTTTGCTCAATTGGCTCGGCTAGATGGGGGTACAGTGCATTTTACCCTTCACCCTGATCTATGGTCTGCATTGGAAGATGCCGTGGTAGATGTGGATGAAGTGCTTATCAAGCGGTCATCAGACGAGTTGGACTGGTCATTTACCATGGCCACTGTGGAAGCCCACGAAGAAAATCAGAAAGAAACTCCGGCCCAAGATATACCCGTTATAAATAAACGATAGAGCCAGGGTCCATCATCATTGTGTCACCATGAAGCGCTGGGAGAAGGTGTTGGATAACTTATACTACAGTCCCGACAGTCCGGCGGCCTATAGTGCATTGTCGGCTCTCTATCGAGCGGCCAAACCCCAGGGGATACAACGTGCCCAAGTCCGAGATTGGTTAAGAAAACAAGACACCTATACCTTACATCGATCTGTCCGTCGCCATTTTCTACGGAACCGGGTCATCGTGGGAGGAATAGATGCCCAGTGGCAAGCGGATTTGGTCGATATGAGCGCCTTTGCCAAACACAACGATGGGAATCGGTATATCTTGACGTGCATCGATATACTATCCAAGTATGCGTGGGTGGTACCCATCCGGACGAAAACGGGGGCAAATCTCATAGCGGCGTTCAAAGACATCTTCAAGACCGGGCGCAAACCTTTGTATTTGCAAACCGACGAAGGCACGGAATTCCTCAACAGACCGTTCCAAGCCTTTCTCAAGAAACAGAAGGTGTTTTTCTTCCATACGTACAACGAGACCAAGGCTTCCGTGGTGGACAGGTTCAACAGGACATTCAAAGGCCGTATGTATAAATATTTCACCTATAAGAATACAAGGCGGTACATCGATGTTCTCCCGAAACTGGTGAGGGGTTACAATCGAGCCTATCACCGGAGTATAGAGAGAGCGCCCATTACCGTGACCCAACGCAATGAAGCCCAAGTCCGGCGTGTGTTGTACCCCAGGCCATCGCAGCGAACGACGAAGGCGGTGTACAAGGTCGGGGACCCTGTACGGATCAGTAAAGTCAAAGGCAAGTTCGAGAAAAGTTACTTGCCCAACTGGAGCGATGAGCACTTCCTGATTAAACGGCGCCTACCCCGGCAGCGGCGAGTCTATGAACTGGGAGATCTTCAAGGGGAACCGTTGCTAGGGACGTTTTACGAGACGGAATTACAGCCTGTTGTAAAAACACAGCAAGACTACTACACGGTGGAGCAGATTTTGAAAACGGAACGTCGACGTGGCAAACTGTTTCATTTCGTCAAATGGCAAGGCTGGCCCAGTTCTTTCAATTCCTGGGTCGCGGCCAACAAGGTGAAACGACTATAAAGCCAGACACCACTGCCGTCCTCCTTCATTCCACGTCCGACCACAGTGCCATGGACCAACAGCAGCTGCCTCTGAACACAGCGTCTCCCAAAACGCGCAAAGCGCAAGTGGTCTTTGGGGTGCTATTGCTAACCCTGCTGAGTGTGTTGTACGGAGGTGTGTTTTACGACGTAGCCTATGTCAGCACGTTACTTAACCAACTGAGAACACCAGCCACCAGTGAAACCGGTCTACAGAGAGCACCAGTCATATCGAGCCCAGTCACCACCACCACACCCCGTGTACAAGCCACGTCGAGCTCCACACCTACACCAAGTACGCCCACTACGTCTGAAGACCCACCGGATTTCATCCCTCACAGTGAACCGACAACCACGACCACCGACGTTGTACCCACCCCCAGCACCATCCCTGACAGTGTTCAGACAACGACGACCGACGTTGTACCCACCACCACTCCAGTTCACTCGTACGAAATTTACAAGAGCGGGTTACCACGACAACGGATACACCTCGAACCATGGACCCCGTTGGCAGCATCCCTTCACGTGTCTCATCGCAGGACCGACGGGTTCGGGCAAAACGCACTTCGTCAGGAAGCTCCTTCAACACGCCGACAGCATGATCACCCCACCCATTGCTCGAGTCGTGTGGTGTTACGGAGAATGGCAGGAAGCGTATGCAGCAATGCCCCATATCACGTTCGTGGAAGGCCTACCCAACTTGGCCGATTTGGAACGCGACACCTTGGTGGTTCTGGATGATCTCATGACGGAGACGGATGCGCGGGTGACCCAACTCTTTACCAAAGGCAGCCATCATCGACGGCTCAGCATCATCTACATTGTGCAGAATCTGTTCAGTAAAAACAAAGAACATCGGAACATCAGCTTAAATGCCCACTACCTGGTGGTCTTCAAAAACCGAGAGATACCACTCAACTGCTGCACCTGGCGAGACAGATGTATCCCGGCCGCACACCCTTTGCGTTAGAAGCCTTTAAAGATGCGACAACTCCTCAGCACGGGTATATGCTCTTCGACCTCAAGCAAGCCACCCCCGACCACCTTCGACTACGGACCGGCATCTTTCCCGGAGAGACCCACCACGTGTACATGCAAAAATAATGTAAACACATCCACAATGGCTCCCCCAGCTGGGGGCTGTGTGTTTTGATGATGGGGAATAATAAAAAGAATGAATACCACAGCAGGGTTGATTTTTTGTCTCTGAGGTGGATAAAAAGAGCAGAGTTGTGGGTTCTAGCATTAGTTGTACAGGATGTCTGCGCGAGTACGGAAGCACGCTCCCACGCTCCGTGTATTGAAGACGGCTCCACCCGTGTTAGTCCGAACCATTGTACGCGGTGCGGACCCTGACCTTGTACGCTGTCTCTGCGAGATCGGGTACAACCTGTTAAAAGGCAACGTACCACTGACTCCGGCTCAGAAGACCAAGTTGGCCAAGCATAAGACAGGTCTCCGAACCCTAGTCCATAAGCGGGTCCCACAAACACAAAAGAAAAAGGTGTTACAGAAAGGCGGCTTTCTCGGGGTCATCTTAGCACCGTTGGCCGCTTCTGTGTTGGGTCCAGTACTGGGTGGACTCTTCGGCCGACAATGAACCACACGAAAAAAATGGTGCTCGTCGAACCACGGTTCCTTCAAAACCTCCAATCGCCCTACCCTGTGCCACCTACGGTGAAGACCATAAACACCCTGGATGGAGAGATGCAACAGATTTTACAGAGACCGGGGTTAAGCGACAGTGAGAAAGTACAACGGTACAATGAGACGCTTCAACGGTACATGACGTTCATGGACCAATATAAAACCCTCTCTACCCCACCACCACCACCACCACCACGTGACACACCGCCGACCTCAGCACCGCTCCAACAGCCGCCATTACCAGGGGTACCACCCACAGCCCCACAGTGGGTGGAAGACGAAGTGCTGAAGAGTGTACCTGCATCGTTCAAGAAACAAGCTGGCCTGGTATTACAACGGATGAAACAGAATCCTAACATGACTTGGAATGATAAAGGCGAACTCCTGGTACAGAATCAGGTGGTCCCCGGCACCCACATGACGGATTTAGTGAATGACTTGATGCGTAAACGCAGATCGCACACGGATCCTCGAGGATGGGAGGTCTTCGCTCAAGGCTTGAAAGACATGCATGTACCACAGGAATTGGTGGGGAACCCCCACCGCTGGGCCTTTATGCAGCAAACCCAGCAATCGCCGAGTGGCCCACTACCTTCTTGGGAATCCGAATGGGAACCGGAGTCACCCCCCAAAACACCACCACAACGGGCACCTTCTTTTCGCGCCTATAAAAAACCACCCTTGATCAAGACACCCCACATCTCCAGAGCCGTGACACGTAGCAAGTCACCGCGACGAACACGACGCCGGACACAACCGCCCAAGGCCTGGAAGACCTATTAAAACCAACAGCAGCAGCAGGACAGCTCAGTCGCCATGTTTTACCTCACCCTACCCAGTAACAGTTCGCTGGATGTGTTTCCTGACAACACCGTGGCCAAGTACGTGACCCAGTTACCGCAACCGTTGCATTTACCTGGACGATGGGAATGTGGCATTGTGGATATTCAGTACCCTTACTCGTGGTACAACGTGCGAGCCAATGAAGTCTGGTACGAGGTGACCTACGAAGGAAAAGACACCCGACTCACCCTCCCCGAAGGCCAATACGATACTCCCAAGGAGTTCATCGGTGGGCTGTCAAGACTGTTGCATTATAAGGCTCTACGGCAGGTCACGAATAGTTCAAAACCCATCCAAGCCTATCCCTTCAAGAATCACGTGGACTTCGATTACAACGCACACAACGACAAGGCACAGCTTACCGTCACCGCCAACGCGAGTGTCGTACTGAGTCCTATCCTACAGCAAATGCTGGGTTTCGATCTACAGACGTTCGCTGGTCCCACCGAACACCATGGCGAGATCCCGATGGATATGAAGTCGGGTATGTACGGACTCTACGTCTACTCGGACGTGGTGGACAACCACATCGTGGGCGATATCAACACACCTCTGTTACGGGTGGTGCCCATTAAAAATAAGTATGGCGATCAAGTCACCCACAGTTTCACCCACATGCTCTACCTGCCTGTACGACAAACCCACATCAACACGATCACGGTGGATATAAGAGATGACACGGGACGACCGGTGGCATTCCAACGCGGGAAAGTGGTGCTGACACTTCATTTTCGACAAGCACGTGCTCCCCACTTTGTATAATGAAGGTGCCTTACGAGTGCGATGCACGCAGCTATATGGACTATTATGCCCAACAGGCCGGGGGTGGCTTTCCGGTGTTTAGTGGTGCACGCATGCAACGTCGACATGGACTGGGGAACATACTCGGGAGCATCGTCAAAACGTTCCTGCCCTTGGTGACACGTGGGGTGAAAGCAATCGGCAAACAAGCGGTACGCAGTGGACTAGAAGTGGCCGGTGATGTGTTGGGGGGTACGGCACCCAAAGAAGCCTTGAAACGGCGGGCCAAAGAAGCGGGAGGCGTCTTGGTGGCCAAAGCACGACGCACCGTAGGGAATAAAAGAGCTGCCCCACCGAGACCACGCACCAGTCGACGACCGACCCAGCGACGACGCACATCGAAGAAGACCCGGGATATCTTTTCTTAAAACATGTCCTTGATCCACGCCGAGTCCTGCCCCTCCACCAACAGTGAATTTGATTTGTGGACCGTGCCGCCCACACAGACCAGTGCCGAACAAGGATTATGGGTGGAGCATCTTCCGATCTCCAGCATCAACGCAACAGGGCCCATCGAGTTCACCATCAGTAATGCGGATACGACCTATGTGGATTTAGCCCATACCTACTTGTATGTGAAAGCCAAGATCACCAATGGAGATGGCACCAGAATCGCCGACCAAGCAACGGTGGGCCCCACGAATCTCTGGCTGCACTCGATGTTTCAACAGGTGGATATATTTCTCAGCGACAAACTCATCAGTGACTCGACCAACACGTACCCCTATCGAGCCTACATCGAGACGCTGTTGTCGCATGGGCGAGAGGCTAAAAAATCTCAACTGACAGCCGCTTTATTCTACCAGGACAAAGCCGAGCACATGGGCGCAGAGAACGACAATACGGGATATAGCAAACGGAAGGCTTTGACCGCGAACGGCGTCTCGGTGGATCTCATGGGTCGACTGCACGCAGACATGTTCATGCAAGACCGATACCTCTTGAACAAGGTCCCCATCAAAATCCGACTGATACGGGCGCCTCCGACCTTCGCCTTGATGGCCACTAACGTAGAGGCGCATGTAGCTGACTATAAGATTGTCATCGAAGACGCAGTCCTGTATGTCCGAAAAGTGAAACCGAATCCAGCCGTTCAATTGGGACACATGAAAGCCTTGGAAACAAAACCAGCCCAGTACCCTATCCGACGTGTGCAAACCAAAGTGTTCTCTGTGTCTGCTGGAAATACGACCGCCAACAAAGACAACCTGTTCCTGGGGGAACTACCCAAGCGATTGATCCTGGCCTGTGTGGAAAATACCAGTTTCAGTGGAGCCTACCCAGAGAATCCGTTTGACTTTAAACATTTCGGCATCAATTTTGTGGCCCTGCATGTGGATGGACAACAGGTGCCAGCCACGGCCTTAACCCCGAACTTTGGGCGCGCGAATTTCATTCGAGCCTATCAGAGCCTGTTTACAGCCACCGGTCAAATCAACCAAGACGAAGGGAATTTCATCAGTCGGGAGGACTACGGGAACGGATACACGTTGTTCTGTTTCGATCTGACCCCCACCTTAGAGAACGACCATCAGCTGGCCCTGGCCAAGCAAGGCAATTTACGGTTGGAAATCCACTTTCAACGAGCCCTCCGGAGCACCGTCAATGTGATCTGCTACGCCGAGTTTGACAACATCATTCAAGTGGACAAGGCGCGCAACGTGCTGTGTGACTTCTCCACCTAACATGGATACAGAGCAGATAACCACCGTGCTGGAGAATGACCCAGAGACACGTATGATGTTTCAAGGGGTGTTCGCCCGAGATGTGTTCCCATTAGACCGTGTCTATCCTGCTGCTTACGTTCTCAACACGGACCCGATGGAGCGACCCGGTGAACACTGGGTGGCCGTGTACTTGACAGAACAGCAGGGGGAATACTTTGACCCGTACGGCCTGCCACCCCTCCATCCCGATTTAACAGACTTCATGGATGAAGGCACAGAGACGTGGTGTTGGAACAGTCAAACTTTGCAAAGCCTGACCAGTAGCGTGTGCGGACAATATTGCTTGTTTTACCTGTACCATCGATGTCGGGGAAGACCCTTATCTACCATCGTACAGATGTTTGACGAGTACCCCAAGGCCGAGGACCGCGATGTACTCGTATATGACTGGGCCGCCCATCATTTCAATGTACAAGCCCCGTTCTGGACTTGAATTATTTCAATGTACATACGCCCGCTGTTCTGGGCTTAAGTTTACAAGCCCCCCTGTTCTGGGCTTCAGTTCTTTCAATGTATAAGCCCCTTGTTCTGGGCTTCAGTTAATTACAAGCCCCTTGTTCTGGGCTTCAGTTTTCACGTGGTTGTTCTCACGTTGTTGTTGTTCACTGAATAAAAAAAATGAGATCTCACAAAAAAAAAAAAAAACCCTGTGTTGTGTGTTTTATTCATAATGCATCAATGCCCATTGTGGAGATTCCGTCAAACTGAAATCAGTGGTGTAGGATGGGGCCAAAATGTAACCCATCAAGGTTAGAATGCAAGAGCACTATAGTAAAAATAGAGAGCCAATGAAATCAGCCCACAGACCAAGTACGTGTTTTTGGTCTAGGTTTGGAGCGGGCATTTCATTGAGGTACGTGTATACGGTGAGTGAAGACTCGTCCAACACGTATAGATGAAGTTTATGACTATAAGTTCTATGAACATAATGCATGAAAGTGGCTTTGAACACCGTGTTAGCCAATCAGTGGCCTAGAATGGAGCCAAAGCTAACCCATCCATGTCCAGAAAACAATACCCGGATGTTGAGAAGAACCCGGATGTAGACGCGGACGTCAGCGAAAGCACACCGTGAGTACCCCAATTCGATTGGCTGATTGTTCGGCCGCTGATTGGTTCTTTTTCTCGACCGCTGATTGGCTCTTTTTTCTCGACCGCTGATTGGTCCAAATGGAACTGCCCATCTTTCCCAGGTTCATCTAGAATCCCCTTTTTGTGCTCAAGCTCTGACTATATCGATGCCGCAACATTGTCACTTGGATGTGACCTTTTGTCCCGCGCGCGCACGCGCACTGCCGGTGATGACGCGCGTGCGCGCTGCGGCCGGGGCGGGGCGGGAAAAGGTCCCGGCGGTTGACCATACGGACGTGTAAGGGGAAACATTTGGAACTCTTCTATGTTTGGAGGTAGTTTTTTAGTGAAAAACCCGGAAGTGACGTCACAACCCCCACGTGACCTGCGCAGCAGAATGGATACGACACCCTAGTGTAACTCCCTCACCTAGGCTTCACATGGATACCTCACTCGATCCCATCGACCCACGAGGGGCCCACCTACACCCCAACACGGCTATTTGTACACTACAGCCAGACTGCGCATGCGCAGAATGCCGATAGTTCAACCCCACACCCAGCCCCTTCAGATGCCCCTTCACCTAGGCTTCACTTTGATACCTCACTCGACCCCATTGGACCACTCGGGGCTCCCCTAGACCCCAACACGTAGAGCGGGACCCATACAGGGTCCAGTTTTCGACACTAGGTGACCACATCCCGACAAAATGACCAGTTTTCGACACCGGATGTGCCGCCATCTTGAACATACGTGCCGCCATCTTGGATATGCCCCATAATGCACCGGGTCAAAATACTCGCTTCTGACTGGACGAGTGCTGTGTGACGGATTTGAAATACTCGCTTCTGATTGGACGAGAGCTCCGCATTGCGTCTGCGCATGCGCAGAATGATATTCCTACCGCACACCCAACCCATCAGATGCCCCTTCACCTAGGCTTCACATGGATACCTCACTCGACCCCATTGCACCATTAGGGGCTCCCCTAGCTCCCAACACGGCTATTTTCATACCCTTGGGCCACCGCGCATGCGCAGAATACCGATAGTTCAACCCCATACCCAGTCCATTAGATGCCCCTTCACGAATGCTTCACATCGATATCTCACTCGACCCCATTGGTCCATTAGGGACTCCCCTAGCTCCAACACGTCTATTTCCATACCCTTGGGCCACCGCGCATGCGCAGAATGACCCTAATTCAACCCCACACCCAACCCATTAGATGCCCCTTCACATAAGCTTCACTTTGATACCTCACTCGACCCCATTGGACCATTAGGGACTCCCCTAGCTCCAACACGGCTATTTTCATACCCTTCGGCCACCGCGCATGCGCAGAAGGCCGATATGTCAACCCCACACCCAGCCCATTAGATGCTCCTTCACATAAGCTTCACTTTGATACCTCACTCGACCCCATCCGACCATTTTATCTAGGGACTACTTTTTCTCCGCGGAAGCTTTTTCCCGAGACCGAATCACCGCCAAAATCGCGACCAGACCGCATCACCGCGGATGAATACATCCTGAATACATCCTCTCCAACAATTGGAACTCTCCTGTGCTGGAGGTAGCTTTTGGTCCTTCTGCCGGAACTATACTCCCAGTGACCTCTCCTCCCGCCACGTGACCGCCACAAATGACCTCTACATCCGGGTGAAATAATAACCCATTTACGCTAACCCTACTACTGTTGACCTTTACTACGTTGCTATGACTTACAGGGAAAAACCCACGTACGCACGGTTCAGTTTGAATCATTCCGAACAACTCCTTCAGTTTTGCACATGAGCGAACTACTTTTCATATGTTCTGTCCAGATAAACAGGGAAAATAATCTCCAGATAATTATCTTTAACGCTAGGTCAACAGAGGTATTAAAAGTAATCGAAATGTCCGGCAAACATCTATTTTACTATATATGATGTCACTTCCGGCGATGTGCGCGCGACCGGGAATGCTGTCCTAAACTCTGACTGGTGGCTGGAGGATTATTAGACCCCCAGCGAGGTGGTTGCCTTTTGATATTCACGAGGATGTCCTGTGCATATTTCGAGAACAAATCGATAAAAGTACCTAATATTTTCGTTTAGTTTCTCAAAGATCTCATATTCTCTAGATCAGCTTGAAACCGTTGGTCTATAAAATGGGCTACCACTCTATTGCGTGGAAAATTCCTTCGTGGTAAATTAAGTTATCTTGTTCCTTCAACTTTGTTACAGATGTGGTTGTAAAAAACGTTGACAATATTATGCAGTCGTGTATAACACTATACCACCGTTACAGGCAGCTTTGCGTGGTAGATGATAACACATGTCAGCTTGTTCAACGACGAATTGAGCGATGCCATGTCCACTTATATGTGCGATGCTCGAATCCATTCGCTATAAATATGCATTCACATGGTAATAAAGAAACGGAACATAGAAATGAAAATCATCGTTTATTTCTTCACTCCATATTCTGATCAGCGATACAGATGTGCTATTTTTGGAACATCTTGGCGGCATCACTAAAAATTGTTGACCGCTTCTCTCTTGCAGGAAACTAGCCTATGTTTATGTATACTACGATTGTCTTTTTGAATTTGGTGCTAATACTGTTATATGGAATATGGAATAGGTCTTTGGATTATGGACGTGGATATTCTTTAATGGACTGAATTAATAATGACGGACCAGACGCTTGTAATTGAATAGAAGAATATAGTCCGTCATTGAATATTTAGCCACCCTCCATTGAACATTTTCCGCGTCCATATTCCAAATACCTAATTCATATAACACCATTAGGACCAAGTTCAAATAAACAATACAAGAAAACTTATTGATGCAGATGCATCAATGCCGGCGGAAACGTTTGTAACTTATAATCTGCGTATTACAAGCCGATTACGTGTGCCACTGGTGAAAGAAACGTCGATTTGTTTGCTTTCCTTAAAGGTTTGACTAATGTAGTTCGCGCAAGGACCCATCTGGAAAGTGTGGGGTTAGTCGGAAGTTAACATCTTCATTTTATCCAGCCAATTTCTACGTTCCCACTTCGAACCTGCCTTGATTTATCTGACCCCTTCAGTGTTCAAAATCCGAGGTGTAAATTTCACTTTCTAACGGCAGAAGAACCAATCAGAACGTACACATCGACTGCGAGTGAA